>ML776821.1:1583171-1630910 GCA_009831015.1 Picea engelmannii
TCAAGGAAGGTTAGCACCTGCCATTGGATTATAAGTTCTAGGAGAACAAGGAGGAGATGGAGTCTTGACTGGTACAACTATAGTCTTGATTATGTGTAACTTAGGAGAAGGAGGAGTATAGGATGGAGATATTTTAGTTTTCAAAAGGAGAGGTTGAGTCTTGGAGGAATATGGTGTAGATTCCAAGGTCATTGAGGTTTCTTCCTCTTTATTCACAACAATTTTAAAAGAAGGAGGAGAAGGAGAACCCAAGGTAGGAAAATATTCTAAGCTCTCGAGTCTAAAATGGATTACAACATAAAGAGAGGCAATAACTTCAAAACTTTTGTCTTTCAATTTGGGAGAAAAAGAAGAGTATTCTACAGGGAAATCTTCAAGATCTGAATTTCTAGAAATTTCAATAGAGGGTAAAGAGGAGTACTATATATAACTACTATTGTTTTAAAAGTGGAATCAGGAAAATGTCTAGAAGTACCTGGTATAGCAGTTGAAAAGCCTTCTTGAGAATATTTTCCCTTTTTGATAATATTCTCTAGGTCAGATTCAGGTGTCGCCAGAGGTAGATGTGGAGTAGACCTTGTGTGTTTTCCTTTAGGATCCACAACTAAAACAGTAGAGTCATTGGGTGCAAGTTTTATTCTTCAATGTACTGATTTCTAATGCACCTTGAGAATTAGTATCTCTTTGTCATTCAATCCCAGGGAAATTTTTTCAATCCCTTCCTTGGAAATGACACCAAGAATGTTAGCATTGATAGTTACCCTCAAACAGCTATAGGATAATCCCAATACCCATCAAATAGGTTTGTAATGGTAAATTTATGATAGAGGGTGAAATGGATAAAAATCAGCATAGGAATGCTCAAACACAAATTTCTAGGAAATAATGCATAAGAAAGTGAGAAGTTGGCTAACTTTAGTCAGTTATTTAAAGATAAGTGTGAGTAGATGGAAGACTTTAATGAGAAGGATGAATAAGTCTACTATTAGCATCAGGCCTTACTAGAAGAAAAATGAAGAAAAATCTCAGACACAAGAACTTCTTGATATGAACTTTAAAACACTGATAATAATTACAGCAACATCACAATCAAACATACATTGTAACACAACTATAAGATCTCAATTGAATCATTCAATGATGAGAAAATCAGAGTAAGAAATAAGTAAGATAATGGAAAATAAAGTTGACTTCTATTAGGCAAAATGTCTTAGATCTCATACATAAAAACTAGAGTTTGCCTCTGTTACATCAAAACATTACATAAGGAAGTCTATGCTCAACCATTTGAGCCCAAAAATGTCCTTCTATTGTTTCATTTATATTCTAAACAATGAGTGATAGCATACAATTCGAGCTGGATCCTCTAACCTAGGATTCTCCCACTTAAAATTGAAAATCTTACATCTTTACAAGTGGAAAAAACAAACTTGCTAAAAATAGGGAAAATGTTGGCAAACATCCTAACACCATAATATTTTTTGAGTGATGTTTCCCTTGAGTGCATCTCCTTCATTTCCATGTTTCCACCAACTCCAACTAACCTCCAATAATTCGTGCTAAGTTTCACTCACCACCTGGTGACCATTGATTCTCTCAAAACCCATCAAAATAGGAATTCGCAGCGAATCCTCAAGTGTTGACTGTATCAACTAGTTCGTAGTAGATTTAGCAATGAATTCCATAGAGAAGTCTATAGCGAGGTTTATTTTATGTCTGTCTAGGTCATTTCGTGGAGGATTTCATAGTGATTGTGCAGCTTCTGTATGGTGTGGATCATTTTGCAGTGCATGTCGTAGTGAACTTGCAACTTTTTCTGTGTAGATTATTTCGCAGCGCCAAGCGCTATGAAATGTCCTGTAGCTATCTATGTTGTGCAATTTGAGCCAAAAATACCCAAAAACCTTAGCAAAATGTGTATAATCTTGTAGATGCCTCCTAAGCAGGCATAATCATGATACTTCCCACAAAATCTTTAAAAATCAAGGATGATCATATTCAAAATTGAGGGTCTTTCAACCACTCCATTTCACCTCCTTAGTCTGGTACTTATCTTGGTTGTAGCTTGAGATAATACATTGAGATTTCTTTGAGCTAAATCATCTTTGAAGGAATGTAACTCTAGCCTTAGCTTTCTGATCTGGGATTGTAAATCTTTTTTCTTCCTGTATAGATTTCTAATCTTCCTATGAAGGGGGAGAAATATCTTTTTTGTAAACCTGGCTAGATCAATGGTTTTGTTATACATATCCATAAGATACTTCAACTTTTTCCTCTCAGCCAACCCTTCTTTCTTTAGGCGAGCAACCTACTTACTCAGATTATCCTCTAGCAGTCTAAGGGTGACTCTCAGTGCTAACAACAACCAAAGGTATCTTCTCAACATGAGAATACTTGAGTTCAAGGTCAACTAAGTTTCGACTAATATAGTAATTGACATGCTCACAAAGCTCATCATCCTCCTAAACTAAAACCATGCCAATCATCCCTTCGGATACAGCGATATAAACAAAGTAATCTCTATTGTAGTTTGGAGGCTTCAACAAAGGAATCAATACCAATGATTTATTTAGAGCATCAAACAATTCCTGGGCTTGCTCATCCCATATATAAGGAGTGTCCTTCAAGAGATGCATGAAATCCTTAGTAATATTAGCATAGTTTACTATAAACCGACATAAAAAGTTATCTTTCCTTTGTAAACCTTGAAGCTGGCGAATAGTGTGGGGGGGAGGAAATCAAAGTATTGCCTCAACCTTTAAAGGATCCAACATGATCCTAGTCTGAGAGACTAAGAACCCTAGAAGACGACTTGACCTAACGCAAAAGATGCACTTATGAGGGTTCAAACGGATGAGATAATAGCAACATATTTCAAAAACTAGTCGAAGGCGGGTAGAGTGATCCACTCTCTTGTGAGAATGAGTACCGAGATCATCAAGGTAAGATTTCACTATATGCTTGAGATCATGAAAAGTGAAGGTCATAGCTAGATGGAAGGTTGCTCCAACATTTTATGGCTGAAATGTATTTTTTGGTATGCAAATGTACCCCAAGGACAAATAAATATCATCTTATGTTGATCCTTGGGTTTAATATGAATTTGGTTGCATCCTGAAAATTCATCCATAAAATAAAAGACCTTTCTTCCTGCACACTCATTGAGAATCTGATCAATGAAGGGTGTTGAGAAGTTGTCTTTAGGAAGGCCTTATTTGGGTCTCTAAAATCCATGCATACATGGATGGTTCCTTTCTTCTTATTCATGGGAACAGGGTTGGATACCCATTCAATCAATGGAACCGGGTAGATGAATCCAACATTAAGCAATTTCTCCACCTCTGCCTTAATAGCAGGGGCCTTCCTAGGATTAACAAATCTAATTCGTTGTTGAATAGGTTTAGTATCCAGGTAGGTTTTAATCTCATATTCTACAATTCGAGGGTCGATTCCTGGCATCTCTTCATATGACTAGGTGAATACATTGTGAAATTCTTTGAAGATTTCGGTGTAGATAATAATTTCTTCTAACGAACAATCCGCAATGATATATAAATTTTCAACCTTACCAGGAATATGAGAGATATCAATCATGAAGGTAGGGGATATACTCTCCATGTTTCCTTCAATATAAATATTGTGCGTATCAATTGGAACTATGGCGTGACCGACTATCTCACTCAAGGTAGATCTAAAATCATCTCGTTTAATTCTAGCAAACTCTAGGAGGAAATAAGAGAGATGGTGCCTATCATCCTATGGCCTATCAGAACCATTCATGGCCTCTACGATTGCTTCATACGAGGGTAAAGTATCATCAAGGTAGTCATGTGAGAATGATGATTAAGTGCCCCACACGGGCTTAAGAACAATATCCTCCTCGTCCGTCTACGAGGAGACATGATCTGGGTTGGCAGAAGAGTCAAGAACAACCTGATACACTATCTCTGCCACCGATAGTGGCATAAGTATTCCAGTATGTGACTGAACTTCACAAGATGCAGTCGAGAAAGGTAGGGTCCAAGGATCGTTAAAATACAAAGTGCGAAAAGGAACAAAACTCATTGAAGAAGCAGGTCGACTAGACATGGCATAGATATGATGAATTGGTTCCAGGAAACCAAAAGTACCCATAAGGGATGAATACATTCTGACACAAATATTCTCATTTGTCGGCTGAGAATTGTTGATCACACGGATCGATGGTCCAACTGATACATTGGGGTTGGTGTATGCAAAGGATAACTGATCGATCATCACCATTTTCCTATCGCGAGGAAAACATAAAGTACAAAAGATGGAAGATACAACTGAAAGCATAGAATAAGTCTAATTATGTCCTAGTAAAAATTTATATTCAAAGGGTGCATCAACCACCTCTACATCCACCTCCACTATCTTCCCACCTAGCTAGACTGGGAAGGTAGGAAGAATATTGTGGGGACGGAAAGAATGACCATCAAATGTAGTTAACATGGTCAAATATTGAGAGAGGTTCAGAGAGCCAATGGATTTCCAATAGGTTAGGGACATCATGCACATTGCAACACCTTCATCAATAACAATACATTTTGATGGTATACTTTAAGTAATCCATGTGGATTTAGAAAGCCACATGGTAAGGAAAGAGAGGTTTCAAATCCATGACATAAAACTTGATAACCTTAGAGCCATAGGGGTCTAGATATCCTAACATAGATAGAAAGGAACTCCTCTGTGAAGGACACATTTGGATTACCTCTAGAGATGACATCACGCAAGGGGTTTGACCTAGATCATCAATAATAGAATAATTTTGGGAAGCTCTATCATTAAGGTTGTGCGTAGAGCATTTGAGTACTCCTTTCGGAATATGAGGCAGGGGATCTGGTGTTTTGATATGTAAAGGTGCCTCTGGAGGAGGGGGAGACTCTAGGCCTGGAACAGTTTGTGAAGAACTGTAATTGCGAGACCGATTGGCTACATTAACCTGAGACTTGACCATATTGATGCATAGACGGTCATCATATTACCTCGGTGGGTTTTTAATTGAACTCGCCACATTTCCAACATTCGAGGAGCTAAGGCCATGTGTTGATTATGGGGAAAAGGATTAGTTAGCAAAGCAGGAAGTAGAGATAAAATCCTCGCAGCTTCCACAAGTTTGGGGCAAAAGTGGGTAAGGTGATCATCCGTACAAAGCTTGCAAGAAAACTTCACCTTTTGCCTTTATTTCTTTCCCTCACCAACATTATTATTAGACTTCTCATTATTAGTGTTGTCCTTGTTTTATTAGTATCGTTATTCCTCCCACCCTTACAATTGTTACCACATCCTTTCCTTTTATTCCCTCCTGGTTGTTGGTTACCATTCGAGTTAGTCGATGATTGCATAGAATGTATGTCCACCAACTGAGTGGGAATGGAGGACATAGATGAAGCTTTTCATCCTAGAGATTGTCTTAGAGATAGCTCTTTCAACTGGATTGTCACCAAGTCTGCATATTTGACATTTTCGGAGCCTAAAATTCCATCGGCATGAGGCCCATAATTTTTTCTAGGGTCGTAGCTTGACCTCGATGCATCTGGAATAATTTTGTATAACATCCCAGAATGAGCGTATATAAGGTCTAATTATTGGGATTTAAAAATTTCTTCTTCCTCATATGTAACTCTAAATGTAGAAACATCCTTCGAAACATAAGGCTATAAATCCTTAAGGAACCATTCCAAAAGGAACTCTGGAGGAATGTAGGCCTTGATCAACCTCTTCTGTCTATTCCACTCTTCGATGTGATCCGATATATGGGTGGCTTTGTCCTAGTGGAAGGCCGATGGAAGTTCTATGTCGGTACCATAACGAACTGACAATCAGAAGTAGTTGAGGAAGACTAAAACCATCTGATTAAAAGTTATGTATGCCCCCCTAGTAGCTCTATGTACCATTTCACTACGAACTCTATGAGGGTGTGTTGAAACAATTTTAAAAGAATAGAATCGTCGTTAAGGGAATTAGAAGAGCACCAAAGATGGAAGGTAGTGGCATGATAACCAGGATCCTCACCAGTCTTTCCCTCGAATTTTAGAATATCCGAAGGAATCTTGGTGGGGATGGAGGGCCATATCAAGTCATGATGCACATGGTCATTCATTAATCTAGAAAAGTCTGGAAAATTGAGTGTGTCTAGAAAAGGGATACGGGGTTGCGATATCTGACCCCAATATCTTGATAAATATTGTTGTTGGGGAAGCACAACCCATCCAAGGTTCTGGTAAGCACCATGGCCCTATCCGGGATTGTAAAACCCCCCTTCAAACAAATTCATAAGGGGTTGGTTGGGAACCATTCTAGTAGGAATGTTATGATGATAATTGTAAATATTTCCCCCAACCAGAGTAGCTCCAGGTTGGGGGTTTCCCAAGGTGTGAAACTGACCTCCTTTGGGTGTGAATCTGGAGGATACAGGTGGATTCCTCATGCAAAATGTGTTGGTCATAATTGGTGTGGAGGAGGTAGGTGTAAAGGATGAAACATAAGCAATAACTTGTCCTCCAGGTTGACCACTCCATCAAGGAGCATTAAGACCATGATTAGACCTATGGTGAAAAGGAGGTAGGATTCCAACTGTAGGAGTCATTTGAGGTATATGAGCACCGCCAAACAAGAATGGAATATCTAAAGGAGCCATGCCCCCAAGTCTAATACTAGTATTTGGATTAGACGGTGGAATGGAGGATGAAAATTGCGATGTAAAATTCACCATACCATAAGAAAAAGGGATAGAGGTCGTAGGGATGGACTGAGTATTATAGCCAGTGAATGAAAAGGAGACCCAAAAGGGTTTGTGGCTACAAATTGAGTATTAACTATAGGTCGAACAAGAGTGATGATGGGAACCTTTGGCACTACAACCATGGTGTTTGAAGGTGTCGAAGGAGTACCGTTAAATATAGTGGGTATGGGACTGGAAGGACTCCCAATATCTTTCTGACTTGACTCAGTACCCATACTTGTATTACCACAAGTCTGGTAGGTGGATGTGTCTATACCACATTTGATAACTTTATGCCTTTTAGAAGACAAAGACTCAAGATGCGATGGTAACCTTAACAAATTATGAGACCTGCAAGGAAGTTGGTCTAGCTCCATGATGAATCAAAACTTGAGATATAAAAAAAAATCATAATTCCAACTAATAATCAAAGAGCACACAAAAATAGGCAAAAGGACAAAGTGTACACAAACATAATAAAGTGGTTGAAAGGGGCCTCCCTCTCTAAAGTAGGTATGTCTCACCCAAGAGGGGCATGAGACTCCCTTTCAAATATAGGAGGTATCAAAAAAAGTTATGAGGGCCCTCATGGGCTTAACAACTAGTCAGTCAGATCCCCCTGGAGTGGTAATCTTCCATAAAGGTTGTGTGTTGTCTGACCCTTATCTGACCCAGGGTACCTACTAAATAACCCTTGCAGGTAACCTATGTGGCTACTTATGTCAAGAAACTAAGCCACCACGATATAACCAATGTGTAGAAGAATAGTCGTAAGTTAGGTCCACCATATGGGTAGGGTAACAAAGCCCTAAATCTCGAAAGAACTGCCTCTCATAGAGGTAAAGGTACTAGCAAGAACCCCATATACGAATAGATCCCCAGAAATATCTATGATGCTAAGAATGTATTGGGGGGATATCCCCTCAACCAAATTTGCGTTACCTCATGCTTAACTCCGATGTCATCAGAGCCTCATGATGTCACCAATTATATAATGGATTTCAGCACTCCCTTAGTCAGACATGTATGTTGAGTTTAATAGCCTTGGAGAATTTTACTCACAAAATCCTATTCCAAGGCTCTAAATCTTAAGCTAGTTTGTGCACCCTGAAAAATAATATCATTTCTAATCAATTTTAAATTTATTAGCGTTACATTTAGTGGATTTTCTTACTCAAAAGATGTGATCATGAAATTTATGATGTTATGACTTAGAAAGTAAAAGAAATGAATATCAATAAAATGCAAAGTCCTAACTTCAATTCCAAATAAATGATAAGATTTTCAAAATGCAACTTTCAATTCAATTCTGCAATTTCAAATAAGATGCAATCTTTCCATACATGTACTAAGATTAATGACAAGAACCCAAGAGATCAAATGCAAACAATGAAAAATGTATTTTTTTGTATTTTCAATATAAAAGAATGAAAATACGAGTGAACTACAACTTTATATAAAGACCCTATTGTATGTAAATAACGATAAACCAAGTAGAATATCAAGAAGCAAACACCCAACCCAGGATGGAAGGACAACCAATGAAAATAATGATGAAAATTCAAACCAAAATTCAACCAAAAAAAGGTTTCCTATCACTCTGAAGGCACTTAATAGTCATGAAAGAGACCTAAGAAGACTCATAAACCATTAAAACTTACCCATCAAACATCAAACAAAAAAATCAAGAAAATAAGGATGATGTACGCGTCTGTTCAGGAGAAAATCACATATATATGGTTCTTACAGAACGACAACTCATGTATGTATGCGATTGTCAGAGAAAAAACCGCGTATATGTATTGAAACACTGCCAGGTTAAGGATAAGGACAAGAAACTCGGACTCAAAATAAACAGAGGATAACAAGCAATCAGAAGAAAATAAACTCAATATAAATTTGAGCAATCAAAGGATAAAAACACTCCAAACCTCGAAAAGAAGATTCAATACCTAGTATGGTCGCCAATTCTGTTATGCAGAAAATCACTTTATCGCATGGGCTAGACCACAACAGATGGAAATGAATGCATAAATGAACTCTAATATCAAGTATGTTATATAAGAAAATATTCTAACAAGACAAGATAAAGATCCTATAAGAGCTCATATAAGAGGGACAAGATAAAAATAAAGAGCTCATATAAGAGGGACAAGATAAAGATAAAGAGATCATATAAGAGAGACAATGAGGTTCTCCATCAAATAGGGAAGATCTTGGGGGCTGAATAATGCATTCAGACTTAAAAGGACAAAGGAATGCAGATTCAATATGAAGTGAATAATTTCTCCAGAGTAACTTTGCTCTCAAAGTTGAATTCTTCTCCTCTTCTCCACAGGTTGGATATGGCCCATTTATAGCCTTCAAATGGAAATGAAGGGTCGAGTCAGAACATTTCCAGTATATGGATGGTCAAGGATAATGGATCTCCAAACGTGACATGGAAACTCGACACCATTTTTAATTTTGAGCACAAAACCCAATGTATGCAGGTTGTAATGGTGCAACCTGCGTATACGCATGTTGTATAGTTGTTAGGGCGCATATATGTGGAAAACTAAAAATTTTAGCTTTGGGAACTGCAAAAGGGGACTTCAAGTCTGCATAGGGAAATGGAAAAGGCCTTCTGAGCAATTTTGTATAGGGTGAGGAAAATATTTCTATAACAGGTATACCAGAAAGAGACCCTTGTATGTAGATGGAATAAGACCTTGTATGGATTCAAGAAAACTTGGTGCAGAGCCTCTCATGTATAGCAGAAGCATGGTGAAAACTTCTTATGACATAGGAAGTATATTGAAATGACTCTTCAGAAATTCGGGATGATGGATTGCAAATCCATGGAAAACTCCCATGATGATAAATATGAAGAAGTTGAGAGACTCTAATCGAGTAGACATGTCTTTGTATCGATAATTTATTGGCTCGTTAATGTATTTGGAGAATACTCAATAGGATATTTGTTGTGTGGAACGTTTAAGTTATGATATACAGTTGAATGGATTTATTGATTCAGATTAGGAGGGAGTGCAGATGAAAAAATAAGTGCTACTTGGATATGTTTCAGTTTGATTTTTTCCACAATGTCATGGGCTAGTAGGAAACAAAAGTTTGATGCACTTAGCACTACAGAAGCATAGTATATTGTAGCTTGTGATGCTTTTACGAAAGCAGTGTGGCTCCATAAGTTGGTTTCTAGATTTTCTGATTAGGTGTTGGATTTGATCGTGATATATTGTGATGATTAGATTTGTTGTAAGCTTTCAGAGAACCCGGTGTTCCATGACAAGTCAAAGCACATTGATATCAAGAATTATTTTAGTTAGCACTAGAAGTCAACTCAAGGCTGATATTGAGTCAATCCTAGCAAACCTTGTTTCAAAATGTTCAATAAGGATTTTTAGAGATAGATAGATCTTGCTTGGTTTGAAAATGAATAATGATCTGATCTATTAAGATCACTTACCTGGGTGCAAAATGTTAGGTAAAAAAAACTAATGATCAATGTCTTAAGATTTTGTATGTTGTGATTGGGAGAAAGGAAAGACAAAAATGATAATTACACTAATAAATAATCTTGTTCCTTAATGTATTTATGCAGCAAAAAAATAAATATTTATCTAGAAATCCATCCCAAATAAGATTTAAGGAGAAGAAACACCAATGTGGCAAAGATTCTTGAAAATCCTTTAAAGCAACATTTTCAGGACATAAGCATTTGCCATACAATCATATAACATCAACAGAGTGTTTCTGAAGAAATAAGGAAGATTGTAAATAGAGAAAGAAAAAATAAAATAACCATTAAATTTATTATCAGATGAAGTCTTTACATAAGCAATATGAGTCAAAACAGTCTTTAGATATAAAATATCAAACCAAAATAGGGATCGAACCCCTATGCAGCTCTCTCTCAGTCCCTCAGACTAAATTCCCCCCCTTTTACATATGATTTTCCATGAGATTTATAGATATATGAGATAGAAAATAAATCCTCAAAGTATAGATTTGATCTACTCAAAATAGACATATATGACACCTCCTATGGTTGAATTTGCACTTAGTCATATCAACAAGATCACAAAAAATCTGGAAAATCAGTGCCATACCTAAACTGTAGGGTTTGACATTTAAAGCATTAAATACATTAAAATCACATCAAATATTTGAGGATATTTAGAAAAAATATCCTCCTTGAACATCCATGTGTCTTCCTAACTTGACACCTCCTCATGACATGTGTGGAATCAAACTAAGGGTTGGATGTCTCATTTCACAACATATGGCAAATTTCTGAAACATAGGGCTGAAAAATCACTTCGTATCTCCCAAACCATAATAGATGTGTAAAAATGGAGAGAGGTGTTTTTATATTAGCTCGTTATTGATAAAATACTCTTTGAATTTTGCAAAATAACTCTTCATCTCCTCGTAATTTGTGCCCAAAGATGATTACTAAAACAGGAAATTCCAAAATTTTCAAATCTAAAAAATGATTTGTAAAGATCTCATTGTATCTCCCAAATCATGACACTTGTGTAAAAAATGAGAGAGGGTTTTGGAGATGATATCATTATTAATAAAATACTCTTGTTTTCATAAATTCCTTCCTATTTGGTCAGAGACTGAGTTTCAACTTGACTACAAAAATAGTCATTTCCAAAAACTTTCATGTTTTCAACAATTTGTTTTCTCATTTTTCATACAAGACTACTCCAAAAATCTTTGTTGATTATCACAAATGGTGTATGAAGGATAAAAAAATGTTTAAATTCATCCATTATAATCATAAAACTATCTCCAAAACCAAAAACTATGTCATTTTCTTGAAAACATGTTGTTGTGGGAACTTCTTGTAGCACATGTTTCAAAAATTAAATTTCAATCTTCAAAACCTCTCATATGACCTAATAATAGTGAAAATGATATAGGAAGGAGTTGTTTTGAGTATATAGGAAAAATATGAATCTTTAAGACCCAAATTTTACCATGCAAATATCAGAGCTAACATTGGCTCCATGGGGGATGGCATGCTCCCTGTGAGCTGCGAAGAACTTTTGTAGACCTGTGCCTGATACTGAGAACATCCATGCAACTTTATTCAAACTGAAAACTGAAAGAACTGATGATAAAACCAAACTGAAATCCAAACTAGCAAACTGAACAAACTTCTAGTGTCTCCATTGGGATATGGAGTCATTCTCCTCCTTCCAAATGTCTGCAACTTATAACCTGTTTGTGCCAATATACAAACTCAACTGCTAGGAGACTGATAAACAATCATATGTTGTGAACTCTAGTATATTCATGATTTAAGAGCAGCCATGCTTCTTTATTTCACACTATAAACTAATCAAAATATGAAATACATTATGCAAACTAAACCAAATGCTCATGAATTGAGTTTATTTATGTACACCCCCACACTAGCTGGATTAGTTGTTACTATGCTTGAGTATAAACAAACTTCCATATAATACATTCAAATAACTGGATCATAAACTGAAAAAATGCTTCGCTCTTTAAGCACATATATAGTTGAAAAAATTGAATACTAGAACAAGAAATAAACCATCAGTCCATTCTTACAACTATGGAAATATTCCTTTATAAAGTGAAAGAGATAAGAATGATGACTCCAATGAAAATCCATGAATCTAGCCACAAAGTCATCAAGATCATCCGAGAATACCTCTTTTCTTTTTCAAAAGAAATGGAAAGTCATTTTCTAGTTTGGAAAATGGTCCAGGTTGGGAAGTTCCTTTCCAGTTCAAAAAGTGGTTTGAGATTTCTAACGGACAATCATTTTCCAATTCATAAAATGCTCCAGATCGGACAATCATTTTCGTAATGAAAATGGTCGGATATATTGTTGATGTACCATAAACAGTGATTCTCCTTGTGGCCAGTGTGGGGGAATGGTCTAGGACAATCATTCTTCTTGGCAATCACTTTGAGTAGTGTTCAAGTAGAATGGTCTACCTCATTGGGAAGTCATTTTTTTGAAGTTTACAGTAGTGAGTAGTTTCAAAGAATGGTTTGTTTTGGAGGTTGGTGCAGGACAATCATTTCCATAGGAAATGGTCCGAACAGTCATTCCCTAGGGAAGAATCATTCTCTCCATGTTTCACTATTATCAGTGTTGGAGGAATGGCCCAGTTAGGTGAATGATCCAGGTTCAACAATCAGAGACAGGAATTCCCTAGGGAAAAGTCATTCTTTCTAGGTTTCAATATGATTAGTGCTGAAGGAATGGCCCAGTTAGGTGAATGGTCTAGGCTAAGAAATCAGGGACAATTATTCTTCTATACTTGGGAATAATAGTCCAGACAACCCATGGTTAATATTTTACTTTATGATGGAATATGTTCTTCTATATCTCATAGATGTGAGTGGAAGAATGTCCTAGATGACTCTGTTTGTATCATGATATTGTTATGTAGGTTGATATCAGATGATATGATTGTTGTGGAGAATGTATGTCTCTGGAGAGTAGATGTATGCTAATGTGGTGGATGTGTTCCACTGGTTGTGACTATGTGTCACTGGTTAGTAGCCATGTGCTACTAGTTTTGGTTGTGTACCACTGGATAGTAGTTGTGTACTATGATGGATATACACAATTGTGTTCTATTGGATGGTATTTTTTTTATTGTCATGGAGACTACCACTAGTGTTAGAGATGATTTCCAGCTAGATGGCTAGTTAGTGTGATTATGGACAGAAATTCTACAGGGGGAGAATGGTCCAGGAAGGAGAGATTGTTGGTGGAGAGACATCCTTCTTGTGGAGGATGGTCTAGGTTAAAATATTGTTGGTGGACAGACATTCTCCATGTGGAGAATGGTCCAGGTTGACAAATTGTTGATGTACCATGGATAACTACTCTTCTACGACGTATTTACGGATTAGAAGAATGGTTTGTCTCCCTGATTTCAAAGTAGTGACTAGAGTGGAAAGATTAGTATAGGAAAAATATTTTCCATGAGTTCACAGTAGAGGCTGGAGGGAAAATGGTCCAGGACAGTCATTCTTCTAGGGCGTATGTCTGGATTAGAAGAATAGTCCTTGTATCCCATGGTGTGGCTTCCAACATCTGTTGGAAAAATTATTCTTCTAAGACATATGTAAAAGGATGGTTCTTGTATCACTCTATGGAGTGAGTGACTTATTCAACATCATGCCCGATTACTTAGATGAAGCATGGCTTCGAGAGATGATGCAATTGATTTTATCAGATGATACTGATAGTGATAATTTTTTTCGTGAGTTGATCTACGTGATCATGAGATAGCTTGTGTGGCTATCATGATGCTACCGGTTGAAGGGTTTGTTTGTGCTCATGACCATTGCCTTTAATACCTCTCTATCTAGGAGGCAATTTTGATATTATGGTAGCATCGAGAGGTATTAACATCCACGTGTAACCTTTGACAATACTAGAATATTTCGGGAAGTAAGAGAAACCCTAAAATGTTGGATAATAACCCTAAAAGACAAGTTGGCTCAAGAGAATATTTAATATTGATTTATTAGCATTCAGAAAGAGAAGTCAACCCATTCAAGTGAGATAAGGAAGTATAAATAGAGTTCATTAGAGATCATTTTTCACTCTTACTCTCACAACTTCATAAGACTAGTGGTGTGCAAGTTTGGAGAGAAAGTGCAGTTGCAAATGCTACAACTGGTATTTTATCTTTTGGTTGGACTTTCTCTTGATTATGGTTTGGACTTTATTCTTGGTATTTGGTTATTCTTTCTTGGTTCTCTAGCCTTGGAGAAAGGTGTGCTACCTTGGTTGGATATTGATCTGCTTCCATAATTATTATATCTATCAAGCTTAAGGTGCTCGTGGTTGGGCTTTGTGCCGATGGTTGGGTGACAATATTTCTATATTATCAATGGAAAAATGAGAACATCATTTTATTTCTAACAATTTGAACATACACTCACTCACTCAACAAGTGTTCAAGTTTAAGGAGTAGCATTTGCAACAGAAGGAGGCACAAGTTTAAAGAGGGTAGTGCAATAGTTGTCGTGGTGTAATCTCAATATTTTTGGTATTTGTGTGATTTTGTTGGTAAAGGTACACTTCTATTGGTAGGGGTATGCTCTCTTGATATTGTGTTGTTGTCGCAACAATATTCATATTTTTGGTTAGGTTTTATCTATTGGTTATAGAGGAATTGCTTCATGTACAAAATTTATCTAAGAAAAGGTTATTATGCTTGGGGGTGGCATGTGTAAGTGCCTATGATTGGGTGACAATGATGTGACATTGTCTATGGTTAAACAAGCATTACCAAAATTTTAAAACTCCTGATATGCATGAATGGGGTGTGCAAAAGTATCTACATGTGGCTCCTAAGATGCATGCATGGGGTGTGCATAATTACCTGCATATGGCTCCTGAAATGCATGCATGGAAGTCTCTATATGTGGCTCATGAAATGCATGCATGGCGCTTGAATAAATCTCTTCAAAATGAGAAGATTTTTCTTTCGATGGATTTTCTATTGGATTTGTATTGTCGATATCCTGCATGCATTCTTCACAATATTCCTTTATCCCAAATAGGACCTCTAGTTTGTTCCATGCTTCGTCTAGAGTTGACACTGATATCACATGATATCAAATTTTAGGAGAAACCGACATGCAGATAAGTCCGAAAGACATATCTTGTTTGTTGGAAAAAATATTTTTTTTCATCAGTAGAATCAAGCTCTAATTCTATTTCCATTTGTATTCAATATAACCCTCTATATTTGAGAAGAAATAGAATTTTTGGCTTCCACTCGAAATAATTGTGCAATGTAAGAAGTGCTAACGATTGAAATTACATTCTTTCTGACTATTGCAATCTTTTGTATCTGCAAATGAGTGCTTGTGTGCCCTACTCCTAGAAACATGTGGGATCTAATACCATGTGGATATTCTGAAAGAATAATCTCGCAATCTTTGATACCATGTGATTTTTGGTGAAACTTGCATAGATAACCTAGCTAGATAAACTCCGACAAATATTACAAAAGAAACACAGAGAGAAAGAGAATCAATGAATTATATTAACTAAATGGGTATAATAAATAATTCACATGATATACTCTACATGGATAATTAAATGCGTCATGGTTGGTATCTAGAGATATTTGGACACTCACTAACAGAAACCAAAGTTATTTGCCACCTTATTTTCCACTTAATCTTAGTTAATTGTCCATGCAATCATTAGTTAACTGAGTCACACATGTGGAGGTGAGAGAAACACATTCATGCACAAGATATGAACCCTCCTATCCACATTCATGTGATATGCTCCCTCCTGGTGAGAAAACTGAGGTGAACGTACAACTGCTGGTGATAAAATTGAGGTTGCCATGCATGAGTTTCCTCCACTAGTCTTATTTAAGTGTAAATGAGTCAAAATTGAAGAGGTAAGGTGCCCTATTTTATAGGAGTCACCCTATTTTGTAGGGAATATTCTCAGGTTGGAGTATTATAATGTATGGATAGCGCTGTCAACATTAGACTAGAAAACTTAGGAAAAATAATTACTAGGTGAGTGTGTAATATCTACAACACTTTTTAGCTCGCCAACATATGTGTGTGGGACATGGTCAAGAAGTTTTGGTTTTGATTGTCTTCATATGAGTTGAGGAACCTCTATGTACCTACCCAATCCTTAAGAATTAATTATGGTTCTTTTGTTCACCCACTTGGTCCCAGTTAACAGAGTAGTGGTGCTTACCCACTCGGTCCCAAGGACCAATAGATTTGATTTTTCCATGTCGACTCAGATTTGAGGATGAATCATGGTGCTTCTATTTTCCTGCATAGTCCCAAGACATAGGTGTGGAGTGTTGTAATAGCTGATCTAAAATAAAAAATAATTACAAAAATTACTAGATAAGCTTCAATAAAATTTAGGAGCAGTGACAGGAAAGGAAATTACCTGTGGTAAATAACCCATCTTACCTATAACCTACTAAATTGAGGAACATAGCCATACCTTGATCTTGATCTTGAAAAATGGAACAAAAAATTGGAGGACAACTCTCCACCCAACCATATACCTTGTTACTTTAATCTTTAGTAGCAGGTCACCCTTGAGCCCTCAATCTACTACTCATCCAACCATCTTAATCCTTGTTCTCTCTATAGAAAAACCAAAGAGAGATCTCCTTTTATCATACTTTTTTCCTCTTTATATAGAGTCCATATTGTTGGTTGTAGAGCCTTATTATCTTCCTTATTTAAAGGTCTGTGTTTTCACCCGTGTTTATACCCCATGAAGACTTTACACCTCAAAAAAATGTACACTCCTCCATGTGAGGGAGTGCATAGGGGGGTTACCCCCTCTGCGGGGTCTGGGGGCTATAGGGAAAGCGAGCCTCCAGTGGGGGTTCGGGGGAAAAACCCTTGAAGGAAAAATTGCCTTGTAAATGTATATTTTATTTTCATAGTAAATCTCGACCGTTTATTATAAGGTCACGGATCTAATGGTATAATTTATGTTAGGGTTTTTTGGTCCAGAAGGAAACCGTCTTTTATGAGGGAAATGAATTGTGGCTATGTATAGTTGGGAATATTGCATTCTAGGTGAGGAGACTATGAGAGAAACAAGAGGAAGTTACAACAGGTTTGTTGTAGGTTGCATCCCTTCATTTGTTGGGTAATAATAAAGGAATGACCTGGAAATTTCTCTGGTGGACATAGCCCACATTGGGTGAACCACGTATATCTTTGTCTCTATTGTATTGTGTATCTTCTGTGTTTTATTTCCACATTTTTTTATTTTATTGCTCCACAATCTTGTTTTTATAACATCTGGTATTAGAGTGAAAGGTAACTCATAGGAAAAGAGGGTTCATGGTTCAAGTGGGAGCAATGGTGGAAGATGGAAAGTTTAGGGTCGAGAAATTTAATGACCAAAACTACCCGTTATGGAAGATGAAGATGGAAGATTATTTATATAAGAAGGATCTATTCCTACCATTGGGTGGAATAGAAAAGAAGATGATGACCATGAAGGATGAAGAGTGAGAGGTTCTTGACAGAAAATCACTAGGAACAATATGGTTGAGCTTGGCAGCGTCGGTGGCTTTCAATATTTTGAAAGAAATGCCAAGGAAGGAGATGATGGATGCATTGGCTAAACTGTATGAAAAAAAATTAACGTCCAATAAGGTATTTCTAATGAAGATATTATTTAATGTGAACATGTCAGAAGGTGGGTCTGTTGCAGATCATTTAAATGAATTTAATACGGTTACTAATTAGCTAAGTTCTGTAAAAGTGGACTTTGATGTTGAAGTCAAGGTTATTCTAATATTGTGCTCATTTCCAGAAAGATGGAATGACTTGGTCATGGCTATAAGTAACTTTTTCTCTGGTTCAAACACTTTAAAAATTGATGATATTGTTGTTGTTATCCTTAATGAGGAAATGCGACGGAAAATCATAGGTGAGACATCAGGTAATGCATTAAACATGGAGAATAGGGGGAGACAAAAGGATAGAGTAAATGACTCATGGAACCATGAGAATTCTAGGAAGGGAAGATCGAAATCAAAATTTGGAAATATAGAGTGTTGGAATTGTGGGAAGAAAGGACATCCAAAGAAAGACTACAGAGCTCCAAAGAAACAAAGAGATGGAGAGTGTGAGAAAAATCAGGAAGAAAATGTAACAGGGGATGTGTTACAATATGCTTTGATTCTTTCTATAGATAATATTTCTGAGACTTGGGTAGTAGATTCAAGGGCTTCATTTCATGGAACACCCCATAGGAAAAAATTTCTAGATTATGTTCAAGGTGATTTTGGACAGGCTCATTTGGGTGATGATGCACCATGCAAAATTGTTGGAATGGGAAAGGTAAAAATAAAACAAATAAATGGAAACCAATGGTTGTTGAAAGAGGTAAGACATGTTCCAGATATAAGGAAAAAATTAATTTCAACTGGGAAGTTGGAAAGTGAAGGTTGTATATCCATATTTATAGATAAGGTGTGGAAGGTCACCAAAGGATCATTGGTGATAGAAAAAATAGATAAGGTAGGTACATTGTATTTATGTACTGGTAATACTGACTCTTCTATCTCTTTAGCTTCTACATGATTGAATACAACACTGCGGAATCATAGGCTTGGAAAAATGAGTGATAAGGGGATGCAGATACTTCAAAAAATAAATTTGTTTCCATATCTTAAACAAATTGATTTGGATTTCTGTGGGCATTGTGTTTATGGAAAACATAAGAGTCAGATTTCTCAGAGTCGAAAAGGAAAAGAAGAGTGAAAGGTTAGAGCTTGTGCATACAGATGTATGGGCACCATCTCAAGTATCATCTCTTGGTAGCTCTCATTATTATGTTACTTTTATTGATGATGCAACTAGAAAAACTTGGGTCTATTGCATTCGACAAAAATATGATGTTTTTTATACTTTTAAGAAATGGAAAGATTTGGTTGAGAATGAGATAGGAAAAAGGTTGAAGTGTCTTAGATTAGACAATGGAGGTGAATATTACAGCAAGGAGTTTGATGATTATTGTTCATAGCATGGAATTCGTAGAGAGAAGACAGTTCCAGGAACACCTCAAGAAAATGGTGTGTCATGAGGGATGAACAACAGAATCATGGAGAGTGCAAGGAGTATGAGATTGCATGTTGGTTTTCCTTACAGTTATGGGTAGATGATGTATATAATGTTGTTTACTTAATAAACATAGGACCTTCAAGATATTTGGATGGTAGAATTCCATAGGAGGCATGGATATCTAAAAAGGTAAACTATTCATTTTTGAATACTTTCGGTTGTGAAGCATTTGTCCATATTGATAAAGAAAATAGAACAAAGATTGAGGAAAAATCCAAGAAGTGTACCTTTATTGGATACGGTGTTAATGATTTTGGTTATCGATTATGGGATTATGAAAATAAAAAAATAGTTAGGATTAGAAATGTCATATTCAATGAGAAGGTCATGTACAAATATCTATTGCAGGGAAAGAAACTGAAAAAATAAAAACTAGAATACACAGTGTTTGATGAGATCACTAGAAAAAAAAATCCAAAGGAACCAACAAATCAAAATGTACAACAATAAGAGTAGAAGGTAACTCAAACTCTTGCAAGTGTTGTTATAAGATCTACCAGGTTAAGTAAACCCCCTAAACAATACTCTCCTTCATTGTATTATTTATTGTTGACTAATTCTGGTGAACCAGAATGTTATGAAGAGGCAATGCAGGTAGAGAATAAAAAGAAGTGGGAGCAAAGTATGAAAGAGGAAATGGATTCCTTGGTAAATAACCATACTTGGGATTTGGTTCAGTTTCCTACAGGAAAAAGAGCATTGCATAATAAATGGGTTTACAACTTGAAGGAAGAAGATGGAGGCAAAAAGCGGTACAAGGATAGACTTGCTGTAAAGGGGCTTGCACAAAAGAAAGGTATAGATTTTGATAAAATATTTTCTCCTATTGTTAAAATGACTTCAATTAGGACTATTTTAAGTCTTGTGGTAGTAGAAGATTTTCATCTTGAACAGTTAGATGTAAAAACAAATTTTCTCTATGGGGATTTGGAGGAAGAGATTTATATGCAACAACCACAGGGGTATGAGGTCAAAGGGAAGGAGAAATTGGTATGTAGGTTGAACAAGATATTGTATGGCCTAAAGCAAGCTCCAAGGCAACGGTATTTGAAGTTTCAAAGGTTTATGACAGAACACGGTTATAGTAGATGTCATTCTGATCATTGTGTGTATTTTAAAAGGCTAGAAAATGGATACTATATTATCTTGTTATTGTATGTAGATGACATGCTTGTTGTAGGGTCTAATATGAAGGATATAAATGTGCTCAAGAAGAAATTAGCTAATTCATTTTCAATGAAGGGTTTCGGTGCTAAAAAGAAAATCCTTGGTATGAGAATAACAAGAGATAGGAAAAATAGCAAATTGACATTGTCTCGGGGTGAGTACATAGAGAAGGTGTTGGAGAGGTTTAGAATGCAGAATGAAAAACTAGTTAGTACACCTTTGGCCATACATTTCAAATTAAATAAGGAAATGTGTCCTAAGACATAGGAGGAGATAAAATACATGTCCAGGGTCCCTTATTCATCAAAAGTTGGCAGCTTGATGTATGCGATGGTTTGCACAAGATCAGATATTGCACATGTAGTGGGAGTTGTGAGAAGGTATATGAACAATCCAGGTAAATACAATGGGAGGCAGTAAAGTGGATTCTCAGGTATTTGAGAGGTATTGCTACTCATGCATTATGTTTTGGAGGTTCAGACACTGTTCTATAGGGATATGTTGATTCAAATATGGCAGGTGATAAATATAGCAGGAGGAACACCACATGGTATGTTTTTACTATATGTGGAACAACAGTAAGTTGGATTTTGAAAATGAAAAATCTTGTTTCACTTTCAACAACAAAGGTAGAGTATGTTGTTGCTACAGAGGTTAGTAAAGAGATGATTTGGTTACAGAGGTTTATGGATGAATTGGGAAAGAAGTAGGAGAATAAAACTTTGTATTGTGACAATGAGAGTCGCATTAATCTTGAAAATAACTCAACCTTCCATTCAAAGACTAAGAATATACATCTCAGGTACCATTTCATACGATCAGTCTTGGAAGATGCACATTTGAAGTTTGAAAATATACACACTAGTCAGAATCCTACAGACATGTTAACAAAGGGAGTAACCAGGGAGAAAGTGAGTTCATGCTCAGTTTTAGTTGGTATTCAAGAATGAAGATGAAGATGATAAATTTTCCAGGTCCAAGAAGGATCATAGTCCATCATATACAACAACGGTAGAGTTATTGAGATTAGTCTCCAAGTGGGAGAGGTTGTGGAGCCTGATTATCTTCCTGATTCAGAGGTATTTGTTTTCAACCGTTTCTATACCCCATGAATACTTTACACCTTATAAGAATGTACATTCTTCCACACAGGGGAGTGTAGAGGGGGGTTACCCCCTTTGTGGGGTTTGGGGGCGAAGCCCCGAAAGGAAATATTTCCTTGTCAATGTATATTGTATTTTCATAGTAAATCTAGACCGTTCATTATAAGGTCGCAAATCTAATGATAGAATTTATGTTAGGTTTTGTTTCCCTAGAAGGAAACCCTCTTTTATGAGGGAAATTTATTGTGTATATGTATCATTGTGAATATTGTATTTTGAGTGAGGATACTGTGAGATAAGGAAGAGAAAGTTACATCAAGTTTGTTGTAGGTTGTATCCCTTCATTTGTTAGATAATAATAAAGGAAGGACCTGGCAATTTCTCTGGTGGATGTAGCCCACATTGGGTGAACCACATATATCTATGTATTTATTGTATTGTGTATCGTATGTATTTTATTTCCACATTTGTTTTATTTTATTTCTCCACAATCATGTTTTTCTAACACATCTATGGTAAATAATCCACTCCCTAGGGTTAGTTATTTAATTATTTATTATACTTTAGGGTTTCTCCATTAATTAAGGTTACTTATTTTACCATCCTCTTTAATTACCCAAATATACAGAATAAATACATATTATGACCCCCTTTAGGATAATTACTATATATTGCTTTATTATTATTTATTCCTATAAGCATTTATTATGAATGTTTTAGGAAAATTATTATATTCATAATATTAAATTATTATTATTTATATAAAATAAGAATAATATGGGGCATGACATACACCCCTCCTTCAAGGAATTTCATCATGAAGTTAATTTTGATTATGTTTCTTATCATTTTTTTTATTACTAGCTCACAATATCCTCCACAACACCCGTTGTTAGCTCCTGTACCTTCTACAAAACCCTATGTTGGAATAGTATAAAGCCACCCAAGTGACTATAGTAGGCATTGAAATTCCATGTCATAATACTAGGGAAGTGCGAGTATTCTCTAGTCATCCTTCCTCACTTTCAGAACTAGGATTAAGCTTATCGATCTATAGAGAGCCCTAAATATTCAGGGCTCATATTCCAAAGAAAAAATCTCTATTAGTAATAACACACACTAGGCATCTCGAAAGGATGTCCTAAACTCCCTCCACAACAACCAGGTGCAACCCTCGACATCAAATTCCAATCCCACAACACCATCGACAAGCACTGCTCCAACCATTCCTTGAGACTCTGAAATCAAAAATCCAATGCAAGGCATAAGACTTACTGACATAAGTAATAGATTGTGGAATATCATTATACAAAAAAACATAGAGAACTTTTCTTTCAAGTAAACATTCACCAACTGGTTGTAGACCAAGGACGTTCCTCCCAACCATAGAAATTGTTGTTGATTTACTTTCAACAACAAGTCACCCTTGATCCAAGGCTATGAATCCACAAGGAAGGTTCCTAGTCCAAATCTAAAAACACACTATAGTTGGCTAACTAGCTCTTAGGTTTCCCAACCTCACAACAAATCCAAATTTTCAGCTCTCTTTCCTCCTTAGCCTGCACAACCCAAAGAAATGAACACCTTTCTCTGCCATGAAATCCATCACGATGTCCCACTTCTCTCTAGGGCTCCAGTGCTACTGGTTACAAAATATCCCTACTGGAAACTCCAAGGATTCTCATCTATGGAAAGTTCTATCTGAACTATTATCAAGCTCATGCAAATGGGAATCCATTCCCTCCTGGAATGATCAATAAATTATATTACATCCATTTAGCAATGGCTATCCTCTTGCAACCATTTGTTTCCATTCTCAACCCAAGAGCACACGAAATAGTCTGAATGAGTGAGGAAAAAGGAAGAAGAACAAGAACAAGAGAAAGGAAGAAGAATAAGAAGACACAAAACAACCCCCAAGGGATGTTTAAATTACATGAAGACAAGAGACACATGGCCTCCCTCCCAAGAAGCTCAAGTAACGCCTCTTCTCTATAAAATCAATTATGGGTAAATAAAATAATAATAAAAATACTTAGTCCCCCAAGCCCCCTCTCTCATGGAATCACAACCCCCTATCTCTTTATTCCTTGTTTGTCTTGTAGCCAGCGATGCATTTTATTAATGTATATGAAGTATTACATTTCCTAGGAACTCTGACCCCTTTTCAAATTTATTGGCTCACCAACCTAAGTCATAATTACATAATACATTCTAGTTCATAAGGGTTAAAACCAGGGTGTTACAACTCCTTATTTTGGCACTGTCCTTAGTGCATAACACCATTCCAATGTTACAAATCTATGATCTTTGGCCTTAATCCACAAAGGCAATTTGGGCAATTCTTATATACATAGGAACTATGGCCTAACATTAAACATGTATCCATGGGCATTTCGACCCAAAACATGTATAATGACTCTCCAAATTTATAATTATGGCAGTAGTTCCAACCAACAAAATCTCCTTCCCTCTCATTCCTACACAACCCAAAGAAGAAAACCCCTTTCTCTTCCATGCAGTCCCTTAGGTTGTTCCACTTATCTCCAAGGCTCTAGCGCACTTGGCCAGGAAGTTTCAAAGTTGTGACTTCCAGAACTCTAGCTGCAACAAGTCCATTAGACTTTATTCATTTTGTTCCTTTGTCATTCAGATGCTCCAGCATCACATTCTTCTTTTCCCTCATAGTCTGATACTTTTCTAGATCCTCAACATTCATCAATTTCCTACAACATTTCGAATCAACAAGCATATCAATTCACAATTTCATGCATACAAATATTTATTTTGATCATAATTTAAGAGTATTTTTTTCATAATCCAGTACAATACTTATCTATGTAGTTCATGGAGCTGCATCCATATGGATGTCTTTTTAACTTGGCTCACTATTTTCCCTTGACATACCCATTGTGTGCATGATCCCAATCAATAGTTTACAAGAACTATCGAAGTATCATCTTCCTTGTGGTCACTCACCTTCCAGGCCCAAGCTCATGCACCCCCTTCTCTGCTATACAGTCCCTCAAGTGATCCATATTACATGACCAAGGCTTTCTTGCACAAGAATATTTCTAGGGACACAGGGTTCTCATGTCATAACAGTAGCCCTTTCCATGATTTCCTGCTAGCATATCCAACATCTCATTTGTATTATGCACATACAATCATCATGAGAAATCATTATAACCATTTTCATTCATAAATTTCAAATATGTTTTATACAGGAAAACAAAATTTTCCAAGCATGATATTTCTGCTCATAATGTTTGACTTTGCAGTTGTAGATATGATGCAGGAGCATCGTAAGCAGCCAGCCAAGCAAGCAACGTAAAAGTGAGAGACTGTTAGAAAAGCACCAACGCACATTTTGAAGTGTTTTGAGATTAATGAATGGACATTAATGTAATAGTTAAGGGAAGCGTACTTACACTTATGTCTAGATGTTGTAAACACATTTTGAGCGTTGCTCTCATCGTTAGTATGTAAAGGTATTTATGTGTAATGAATGGAAGTAGGTAGATTTAATTTAATAAATTAGACAATTTAGAGGTATAGGAGGGAAAACGGATATAGACACCCTCACCCTTGTATCATTATAACTTTTGGGATGATCATTCAGATTTCATAAGTTGTAGAGCTGTAGCAGAGAGTTGTAAAGAAGAATCCATGTACCGGAGCACTTGATTTAATATATGAAGATTTGACTCAACTTTCATGGTGTTATGATGCTTACTGTTTACATTTTTTGAATGGTATGTTTACAGTTGATTTGTTTCTTTGTTATGCATTTGTTTCAATGTTGTGTTGTGTGTATGATTTCATGGTCAATGTATGAAGTCTGAGAGAGGAGAAGAATGAGTTTCAATTGTTTCTCTTCCTGAGAATTCCTGTAAGGAGTGCAGTGAACGTCCTCAATGTGTGCGTTGATGATGGTCTGAGTTTTATCTCAGAAATCTCAGGAGAGATACCATTGTTCTCATACCAGCTGAAATGTAGGTAAAGCACAGAGCCACACAAGGTGTGCGTAGGCCAATTGAAGCCTTGGATTTTATAAATCCAGAAGGAAGGTTGAAGGACCACTGTTGCAAAGAGTGCACAGGGTTGGAGACTCAGATAAATAGAGGTTATTTGAAGATTTTCCGCAAGGAGTGCGAGCAGGGATCCTTTTGGGAAGCTTGAGTTTACAAGTGAAAGCTCAAGAAGGATAACACCTTTGAATTTCTCAAAGGAAGATAGAGATTGAAATCGTCTCATAGAAGTTAAGTTCAGGAGAAAAGAGAAAAGAGAAAATTTTACAACCATGCCACCAAGAAGAAGAGATAGGCCAATGCTTGATCCAACAGTGGAAAGAGAAATGCACGAATTGTGTGCTTGACTTGATGCTATGGAGACAGTGCAGAGGCACATAGTCAACATTGGGGATATCAGCGAGGCTAAAAGTGAAAATGAAGCTAAAAAAGAAGGAGAAGAAGTTGCAGTCAAAGATGCCGCAGACAAACACCTATTCACGGTTGTTGCAAGGATAGGTGCCAAAGAAAAAATAGAGATTCCCATGTACGAAGGCAACTTGGATGTTAAAGAACTTCTAGACTAGATTAGAGCTCTAGACAAATACTTAGACTATGAGGATGTCAAGGAAAATAAGAAAGTCAAACATGTCGTTACTAGACTTATAGGGCATGTAGCACTGTGGTGGGATGAATTGCAGTTTGACAGATGCTACAAGGGCAAGCAGAAAATCAAAAGCTGTGATAGAATGGTTGCAAAGATGAAAGCCAAATTTATACCTAGGGATTATCAAATCACTCTATTTCGGAGGATGCCGAATTTGAGACAGAAGTTGATGTCAGTGAAGGAATACACTGAAGAACTATATAGGATAAACATCAGGGAAGGTCATTGGGAAAGTGATGATGAAAAGGTTGCCAAGTACATGAATGGTCTGTGATATGACATTCAAGATGAGATGAGCATGATGACCATTCGAAATGTGTAAGATTCTTATCAGATAGCTCTGAAAGCTGAAGAGAAGATGATCTGGAAGCAAGGTCAAAGAGGCCGAGGTAGAAGTCAAGACAGAGGCAAAACAATTGCCCAAGACATGACTCAGAGACCTAAAGAAGAGGGAAAGAAACCTCAAACTCAACCTGAGAGAGTAGGAAGCTCACAGGGAAGGTAGTATGCTGATATAAATACTTTTCCTCGAGCCAGAGGAAGAGGAAGAGGTAGAGGAGGTGAAGTGAAATGCTTCATCTGTGGGAAAATTGGACATAAATCCTATGAGTGTCCAGATAAAAAGAAACATGGTAGTGAAACTCACTTTGTTGAAGCTCAAGGATGGAATGTTGAGGCAGAAGACGCTGAGGGAAAAAGATATTTGATGATGAGGAAAGTTCTCTTGAAGTCAGAGAAGGAGGCAGAGAACCCAGCCCAAAGAAACAATATGTTTCAGACTACTTGCAAAACTAAGGATAGGATATGCAAGGTCATAGTGGACAGCGGTAGCATAGACAATATCGTATCTACATAGATGGTAGAGAAGCTGGAGCTGGAGACTGTTGTACATCCAAGCCCATACAGAGTTTCGTGGCTACAAAAAGGACATCAGGTAAATGTCACTAAACAATTTTTAGTTGAATTTAAAATAGGAGGATATAAGGATGAAATATTATGTGATGTCATTCCCATGAATGTTTTTCATCTGTTTCTAGGTAGACCATGGAAATATGATAAAAAAATAGTGCATGATGGGAGAAATAACACGTACACCCTGGAGAAAAATGGAAGGGCTCACATGTTGTTGTCAATTAAGGATAAAAAGTGAAAACAGAGACAAGCAACACTGTACTTCTCGTGAGTGGGAAGGAACTTCTTGATGAGGTTAAGAAGAAGGAAGACACACAATTTATTGTGGTCAGAAAGCCCAGAATTGTTTTGACCAGTACGAGAATAGATGATTTACCAGAAGAAATCCAGGAGTTGTTGGGAGAGTTTGTTGATATAGTGGTGGACAAACTACCTTGTTCATTTCCACCTATGAGGAGTATAAGTCATCATATCGATCTTATACCTAGAGCCAGTTTGTTGAACAAAGCATCATATTGGTTGACGCCGCGGGAAAATGAAGAAGTTAAGAGATAGGTCCAGGACTTAATGGACAAAGGATTGATTCGGGAAAGCTTGAATCCATGCGTTGTTCTGACAGTGCTCAGCCCAAAGAAAGACGAAGGCTGGAGGATGTGTACAGACTCAAGGGAGATCAATAAGATTACCATCAGATACATATTTCCATTACCAAGGATGGAAGACTTGATGGATTGCTTGAGTGGAGAAAGATTTTTTTCAAAGATTGATTTGAAAAGCGGGTATCATCAAATTAGAATGAGAGAAGGTGATGAATGGAAGACAACATTCAAGACGAATGAATGGCTTATCATGCCATTTGGCTTAACGAATGGCTGTATGAATGGCTTGTCATGCCATTTGGCTTAACGAATGCGCCCAATACTTTCATGAGGTTGATGAACGAAGTCCTGAAGGATTTCATAGGGAAATGTTTTATTGTATATCTTGATGATATATTAATTTTCAGCAAGACAGAAGTAGAATACTTAAATCATTTAGTTGTAGTAATGAGAAGATTACAGCAAGAGAAATTGTTGATTAATATGAAGAAATCGTCATTTATGAGGACATAACTCATTTATTTTGGTTTTGTTATCTCTGCAAATGAATTAAAAATGGATCCGGAAAAAATAAAGGCAATTAAGAATTGGCCATCGCCAAAGAGCGTGTTTGAAGTTCAAAGCTTCCAAGATTTGGCTAGCTTCTACAGAAAATTTATCTGAAACTTTAGTGGAATTAGCACACCGATGATGGATACGGTGAAGAAAAGACATAAATCTTTTCACTGGATGGAGGAAGCGGAGAAGAGCTTCAATTTGCTGAAGACGAAGATCACTGAGTAACCAAATTTGGTTTTGCCATATTTTAGCAAGACAATCCAAGTCAGGTGTGACGCGAGTGGATTTGCAATTGGAGCGGTCTTGAGCCAAGATGATAGGCCGTTTGCATACTTTAGTGAAAAACTGAATGAAGCGAGGATTAAGTACTCCACATATGACAAAGAATTCTATGTCGTCATACAAGCATTGAAGAAATGGAGACACTATTTGGTTCCCAAGGAGTTTGTTTTGTACAACGATAATCACGCTTTTCAATTCATGACTCGACAAGAGAAGTTGAACCAAAAACTTGCTAAATGGGTTGAGTACATGCAAAATTTTACTTTTGTGATTAAGCATATTTCTAGAACTACTAACAAAGTTGTTGATGCTTTGAGTAGGAAATGTTTTCTTATGCAGGAATTCAGAGTCAAGAATTTGGGTTTTGATAACCTCAAAGAAATGTATAGGGATGACCCAGATTTTAAGGAGGCATATGAGGCATCTGAGAATCCAATTCTTAGGGAAAGAAGCCGATGAATTGAATACATGATCCAGGATGGATTATTATTTAGGGGAAATCAACTACGTATTCTTAAATGCTCCATGAGGGAGAATTTGCTAAAGGAAAAACACAGTGGAGGATTGGTCAAACATTTTGGTCATGACAAGACGTTCTCAAAGTTGAATGGCTTATATTTTTGGCCAGGGATGAGAACAAATGTTAGGAAATTTGTGGACAGGTGCAGAATTTGCCAGCACACGAAAGGAAAAAGACAGAATATAGGGTTATACCAACCATTTCCCATACCTGAAAGGCCATGGGACGCAATGAGAATAGATTTCATATTGGGACTGCCAAGGACACAGAGAGGATATGATTCAATCTTTGTGGTAGTCGACAAATTTTCAAAAATGGCACATTTCATACCATGCCAGAAAACTAGTGACGCAACTCATATTGCGAACCTATTTTTCAAGGAATTCATCAGACTTCACAGCTTTCCAAAGAGTATCATTTCTAATCGAGATACCAAGTTCATAGGGCATTTTTGGAGGACCTTATGGAAAAAGTTCGGGACAAGTTTGTCTTTTAGCTCAGCATATCATCCTCAGATGGATGGATAGATAGAAGTTGTGAATAGGAGCTTGGGAGATTTGTTAAGAAGCCTAGTGACTGTACACCAAAGTCAATGGGATCACATTCTGCCACAGCTGGAATTTGCTTACAATGATTCACTCAATAGAAGCACAGGGCAGATTCCATTCCAGATTGTATATGGAATGCATCCAAGGGGAGTTTTTGAACTGAAAGATTTAGAACAAAATGAATTCAAGAGTGCTAGTGCAGAGGACTTTGTAGAAGGAATGAAGGAGCTTCATAGCCGAGTTAAGGAGCGATTGTAGAGTTCAAGTCAGGAATACAAGTGGAGAGCAGATCAACATAGGCAAGAACTTCAATTTGAAGTTGGTGATCTAATTCTTGTGCATCTGAGGAAGGAGAGGCTCCCAAGGGGAACGTATAATAAGATGAAGATGAAAAAGATTGGACCGTGCAAGTTCATAAGGAAATTTGGGGCAAATGCATATGAGATTGAATTACCCGATGGGGTCGGAATCTCACCGATATTCAATGTTGTGGATTTGTATCCTTACAGAGATAAAGAAGCAAGAACAGAGGACGAATGGAAAGAAATTCAATGGACAAAACAAATGGTTGTAGTTGTAGAGCCACAGATGGAAAACATAATTGACAAAAGGGTTAGCAAAAAGACCAGGAGAAAAGAGTATTTTGAATACTTGGTTAAATGGAAGGGGTATCCAGTTGAATATGCCAGTTGGGAGGATGAAGCATCAATTCATAGGCATGGAAAGGCCATGCAAGAGCTCATGAATAGGAGTTCATGAAAATTTTCAAGCGAGGGAGTATGATGCAGGAGCATCGTAAGCAGCCAGCCAAGCAAGCAACGTAAAAGCAAGAGATAGATGGAAAAGAAACAACGCACATTTTGAAGTGTTTTGAAATTAATGAATTGACATTAATGTAATAGTTAAGGGAAGTGTACTTACACTTATGTCTAGAAGTTGTAAATAGATTTTGAGCATTTCTCTCATCGGTAGTATGTAAAGGCATTTATGCGTAATGAATGCAAGTAGGTAGATTTAATTTAATAGATTAGACAATTTAGAACTATAGGAGGGAAAATGGATATACACACCCTCACCCTTGGATCATTGTAACTTTTGGGATGATCATTCAGATTTCATAAGTTGTAGAGTTGTAGCAGAGAACTGTAGAGATGAATCCATGTACAAGAGCACTTGTGTTAATATATGAATCTTTGACTCAACTTTCATGGTGTTATGATGCTTACTGTTTACATTTGTTGAATGGTATGTTTATAGTTGATTTGTTTCTCTGTTATGCATTTGTTTCAATTTTGTGTTGTGTGTATGATTTCATGGTGAACGTGTGAAGTTTGAGAGAGGAGAAGAATGAGTTTCAATTGTCTCTCTTCCTGAGAATTCCTGGAAGGAGTGTAGTGAATGTACACAAGGTGTGTGTTGACGAGGGTCTGAGTTTTATCTCAGAAAGATCAAGAGAGATACTATTGTTCTCATACCAGTTGAAGTGCAGGTAAAGCACAGAGTTGTGCAAGGTGTGCGTAGGCTAATTGAAGCCTTGGATTTTATAAATCCAGAAGGAAGGTTGAAGAACCACTATTGCAAAGAGTGCACAGGGTCGGAGACTCAAATAACCATAGGTTATTTGAAGATTTTTCGCAAGCAGTGTGAGCAGGGATCCTTTTGGGGATATTGATTTTACAAGTGAAATCTTAGGAAGGATAACACCTTTGAAGTTCTCAAAGGGAGACGAATATTGAAATCATCTCATAGAAGTTAAGTTCAGGAGGGGGAACACCGATTCGTTTGGGCAGAAGCCATTGAGGAGTGCATCTGGTGGTCAAAATTCTCCGTGGAGAACTCGCGAAACCGCGAGGACCATAAGATCCAGAGGAGATGCAAGGCGGTTAGGAGTTGGATGAATCTACCACCCTGTCATCAAGAATCAACGTGGACCATTGATCGTGGTCTGTTTGAACCATCAGATCATTTTGAGAATTCGAGATTCATAAGTTTGGAGTGCAGGCCAAAATCCTTGGTCACGCAAATTCTCGAATCACGAAAGGGATTTCCAGGTGTGGAATTTCAAAAATTTGATAATTTGGGGTTCGACATACCAGAAATTCCGATGACAAGGAACTGAGACCCTTTGCATTGAAAATCCCAAAGTCGCGAAACACTGCGTGCCTTTGGTGTGGGATTTCATTATTTTGGTTTTTCAGAGTTCAAGAAGTAGAGGAGGCTGTGGTTTTGGAATCAAGAGTTTGAAACTCCTGGTTCACGAAATCCCGAAGAGGGAAAGGAAAAATTCCTGAAAAGGTTGAGGAACAATAGTCATTGGGTATCAATCGGGTTTCAGGGTTTCGGAACTCAAGAGGTAGAGTTGCATGGTCAATGCAACTCCCAAAATCATAAAGAGAGAAACAACGAAAAAGGTGGGTCCCAGGTCTCAGTCGGAGGATACGTGCGGAGAAAGTAAACAGAGGGGTTAAGCTTCGGCGAAAATCCCGAAAGGCCATCGATATCGCATTCCATGGGACATTGAGTCCATTTCGGCATTCCATAATTTTGGATTTCAGGGAATCATAAGGGAAGAGGAACGACTGTTGGTTGTTCGCTCAAAGTCCCGAAAGCCGAAAGTAGTAGGTAATAGGTGGCATGTGCTCATCATGTTGGCGCAGTCAATGCTCGTTGACGTTTCGCATTTTGGCATTTGCAAAGAACTGTGGAAATACATTGGGAGTCTCCAAGTCCCGAAACCCAAAGTTCTTTGTGACTTAAACAAAGGGTTTAAATAACCCTTAGTGTGGTTTTAGTGAAGATCCTAAGCGGATCTCGGCCCGAGGGTCAAGTGTCTGCATCAAGATATTATTATTCCATATGGCTTATGTCCCTGACATATCCAATACCATCCTACCTATAATTTCTTCAATTTACATTCAACCAAAACAATTTGTCAGTAATTATTAAATTATAATTCCCAAAACTTTTTTATATAGGAAAAGTAAAATTTCCAGACATGAGCTTCTGCTCATAATAATTTGTCTCTTGCGGCAATAGGAATTTGTTTTCTTTATGGGATTACAACACTTCCATAACCAAGACCCTTTCTTCCTACAATTTCAACATTCCTTATCCAAACAAATTGTCAATATCTCATGTACAAGGTATATATATATATATATATATTCATGGTAACAATTGAGCTCGTAATTGCTTACAACTACAATTCAATTACTTCCATCAATTATTGACATTAAATGGAATTCAAATATTCAATGGAATGAATCCATCATTCTTTACACATGTATTATCAACCAATATTTTCTTTCTTCTATCCAGAAACATTTTTATCACTTTGTCCCCTCAACAGAGATTTTTTGTAATTTATCATCATGTAGCTTCTTTAACCTGCAATTTTCTTGTCGTAATATCTAACAGTTTCTGAAGTGTTTTCAACTTCATGATTTAGCAATAATCACATCATTTTAGTTGCTATCATAATCATTTCTATGTTATATAATATATACATGCATTCACCCAAATACATTCAATGATTCATGTATTATCACTTGTAACATTTTTAATAGCTCCAAAAATTGATCTTGGAATTGTAACAACAACAATCCAATCACCTTCAACTAGTATTCATATTAAATATAATTCATATATCCATCATTATGTATTTTCAGAACCACATGCTTTTAATAATGAAATAATTAATTAATAAATAAAATAACAATCGATGTGTCAATACCCATGGCCACAACTACACAATGTATCCATGCATTGGCTACATAATACCACATAACTATGCCATGCATTCCACCACGATGAGTTGGAAGTTTTGGCCAATTCCTCAACACATCATCCACACACTTCCTACTACTCGCATGACTATTTGGATACCTTCATTTTCAACCCAAACACAACACCAAGAATATAATTCTTAAGTGCTCTTCAGTTTTAGAAAAGAGGTTGCATTCCAAACATCAGATATGCAGTAGATACCATTGAGCACTCACATAGTGCTATATACCTTCCATATCCAACCATATTATGGTCTCACGCATGACTATCTTTATGGATAATTATTGTTATAGAAGGTGTAACATCCCCGAACACCCATGGTCGGGCCACACTACTCCAGAGAATGCTCTTGTTCTCTCACTATGGAACATACTGTAACATACCCAGTATCCAACTAAACTATGCCACATAAATTTTTCGAACTGCATGCAATTAAAATATATACATATAGAACTCTTGCGAAAGCATTATATATAAAATGTAAACATACAAATACATCTTTAAATACACAGATTCACACTAAAATAACAATAAACATATACATGCAACATATATAGGAAATACCCATAAAAATAAACACAGTTATAACTGCACATATGATAACCCATGAAAATAATCATGTAAATAAAAATGAAGCATGTAAATTTATCACATAATTGGCACTTATCTTGGTAAGAATGTCACCAACTGCATGCAGACCTTCCATGAGCCTCCCATCCTTAGACCACATTGTTCATCACTCTCAACAATGAGTCACCCCCGAGCTGGGACTAAACTTCACCCGAGTAAAGGGATTCCTAACCAGGCTAAAGGCTCATAGACAACAAAAAACACTTTGTCTCAGGTGCCAACTCAAACTAACAACCTATATTTCCTCATTCCCCGCATACATGTCTGATGCACACGCACCCTCCCCACACCTGCAGGTCGAAAGGTCTGCACGCTCACAGGATCTTTCCCTTCACACGGCCTGAAGAACGCTAACCGGTTCTCCTATTTCCCTATTGGGAAATCTACGCCCACAACAATCTTCATGCAATCCTCTCTTTTCTCTTGGTAGATCAGAACTCGTGACTTCACGGATCCAATGGTCGAGCGTAGCTCTCTCGAATCCCCGAGATCCGATACAAGTCAACGCTGACCCTCTCCTTTACATTGTCAGGACTTTTCCTATCGCGATTTCGCCACTCACGATGTCAAACAACTTACTTCCCTGAATCGCGAATCCCGATATGTCAATTTCCCGACACATGCACGAGTTGACTTTTCCACATCCCTGTCACCTCGTCGAGATTTCAGACTTCTCTATATCGTGAACCCTGATGTCAATGTTTTGGTACTTCTCGCTGAGAAACCCCGAAATGGTGTGCCACCTGTCCACTAGCTGACTCCTCTATGGCCCCACACTATCCTTTTGGCTGTCAGAATATCGTGTATCATGATATCGCGATTCCTTCTGCTATGATCACAGGACTTCAACCCATGAAACCCTGATGCACGGTCCCACGTGTAAATCTAACGGTCCTTGTGACCCGAATCCATGGTCCTATCTCTCCTGAGCTTTTAACCTCTCAGGGAATACCTTCGTTGTATCTTCCCTACTCCTTTGTGAGATCTAACGGCTCACGGGATGTCATGAATCCTCCTTGGATAATACTGACCATCCTTTTTGGATTGTCGATTCCTACGAATAACCAAGTGTTCCTCCACGGAACTCGTCCTCCTGCACGCAAACTTATGATGCTTTCCTGATTCTTCCAGTCGCAACTTCCCTTGTGCTATCCTTCAACAACTTCGAAGGTTTTATCCTTCTTGAGATTTCTTATGACTCTGAGCCTTAGAAAAGACTCTTTCACGCACTCCTTGCGGCAACTTTTAGACACTTCCAAGAGCTGAATTTCCTTCGACCCTGCGCACACCTACAACAACAATCTATCAACGCTCTGCTTAAATTCGCAACTCTGAGACTTAGCTTGGCCTGCGCACTCCTTGCACGACTCCTGTGCCTGTCTGCACTTCTATGGAAATGAGAACAAAATCTATCTCTTTTGAGCCCTTCGTCAACGCACTCCTTGTGGACACTTCGACTGCACTCCTTGCAGGAATTCTTGCTCAGATAGAGAAACAATTGAAACTCATTCCTCCTTCCTCTCAGACTTCAATTCAAACATGAAATCATATACACAGCATATAAAGAAAATGCATAACAGGAAGCAAACATTCATGAGCATATCATTCATCATCAATACACAGAGAACAACACAAACCATGAATTTGAATCAACCTCTTCTATTAATCCAAATATTTGTACATGGGTGTTCTTACACAACTCTCTACATGCTCTTGCTCCAATGCTTCTTCATAATAACGTTACAATACACAATGAGGGTGTCTATATCTCGTTTCCCTCTTGCGTTATACAACTATCTAGTCTAGAATTAAATTCTACCTACTTTACACTAACTACTTTAAATGCCTTCTACCTACTAAGGACGAGAGCTAAAGGCTCAAGGTCCATTTACATTTTACAAGTGCGCCTTCTCTTAATGACTCATTTAAGATCCCGCAACAACTTCCAAGGTGATTTTCAAAATTTGTGCTATCTTATCCAGATCTCCTTTGTTTCTGTGCTAGCTCACTTGATGTGCGAGATGCTCCTGCATCAATGTCCCACCTAATAAGTGTGCCCCTTCTCTACTCAACAGTCCTTTGACTACCCCACTTCCTTTTTAGGCTTCAACAATAGATAGAAAAGGAAGTCTCAGAGAACTGTAGCTACGGTTCAACACCTTCAGGAAATCAATTCCCAACAATTCTCTCACCCAAAGAATTGATCACGGGCCTGACAACCCTCCTCTTCAATATCCCACGGTCCTGACAACACACTTCTTCAGTCCAACTCCCAAGCTAACCAACTACCAAACAGATATGGCTATGGATACAGTTTAGGTATAGTGATATGAAGGTACGAGGGTAGCTCAATGACTATGTGAATGTTCATGGAATAATGGTTGAATGATGGAAGGAATGATGGACAAGATCCCAAAATGAACTAAGTCCCAACAATATGTGTGCATTTCCCCAACTTGATACTTGTCATGTTGGGAGCTACTTTGGCCCACTTGTCCCCAACTTTAGAACATAGGATAAAATAATTATCCATACTTTATGATTTAAGGAATATTAATATAATATTCCTTTTTGGCTTAAGCTCCCTATCTTAGCTATTTTCCTTAACGTTTACCCCCACCCCTTCTCTCACTAGTGGAGTTTAGTCCCCCATCTCTTTTATCGTGGTCAGTCTGTGCACAATGATGTATTTTATATTAATGATGAGACATGTACAAAATAGGCACACTGGCCTTCCACATCTAGGCTCTCCGGCCTAATCAAAACATAAGCATCCTAGCTTATAATAACTGGCTCACCATCCTATAAAACATAGCATATGCACAAAGGCTCATTGGCCTCAATATCGCGTGCACTTAAGATGTTGCACGTGATATCCTAGAATGTGCACACTTCATCATTTTACTGTGCATTACATGTGCACACTATGCCATGAAGGTGCATACAAAAATGATATCAAACGACTCACCATCTTAAGTACATTTTCATTTACATTTACAATTGGGTTTGGCCTAGGGATATTACAATCCCCCCCCNTATTTATGCACTGTCCTCAGTGCATCATGTACCCATATACAACAGAATTCCAAACATCCTAAAAAAGATGCAGGTATTCTACCCGCATTGCATCCTCATACTCCCAAGTAGCATCCTCGAGACCGTACAAGGTCCATTGGGCCTTTACAATCCCCATGGCTCGATTATGGAGCTGTTTGATTTTTCGGTACAAAATGCGTACCAGATTCACTTGAAAAGCACCTTCCTACTCCACCTAAATCACATTCCAATCAATAACATGATTAGCATCAGATATATATTTCTTGAGCAATGATACATGGAATACATTATGAATAGACATAGATACAGGCAATGCAATCATATAAGCTACTAGACCAATCCTCTCTAAGCGGCACACAATAGTGAGCTGCCAACTTTGAACAATTTTCCAACTTCAGGGAAATTCTGTTGGCCTTGAATTTCAAGAATACATGGTCACCCACTTTAAATTCCCTATGAGTTATGCCTTTATCAGCATAGCTTTTCTTCTTGTTTTGGGCAGCCTTTAAATTTTGTTTTATTTTTATCATTTGCTCCTCCATTTCCTTGAGCAAATTTGGTCCAACCACTGTTCTATCTGTTGGGTTATCACAGCTTATCGACATGTTTCACTTTTTTCCATAAAGTGCCTCAAATGGACTCATCTTTAGAGATGCTTGGTACACATTGTTATAATAAAACTCTACCAAGTGTAGGTATTCTTCCCATTTGGATGGTTTATCCATCACATACATACTCAACATATCTTCAATCACTTGATTCACCCTCTCTATTTGTCCATCTGATTATGGATGATAAGTTGTACTAAAATTCAAATTTGTTCCAAATCCATTAAATAATCCTTTCCAAATTTTTGAGGTCAGACATAATTGTCTTGGGTATGCCATGTAATCTAGCAATTTCCCTCATATAAACATCAACAATGTCCTTGCCTTGTGAGTGAGCTTAACTAGAATAAAATTGGTAGTTTTAGTAAGCTTATCCACCACTACCATGATAGAATTGTGTTGCTTGCTTATTCTGGGCAGTTTGGTGATGAAATCCATTGTTACAACTTTCCATTTCCACTCATGAATGGGTAATGGTTGTAGCAAACCAGTTGGGTGTCTATGCTCAACCTTTACCTTTTGACATTCCAAACATTTGGCAATAAAATCAACAACCTCTTTCTTCATGCCTGGCCAATAATATTTGCTTTTGACAACTGCAATAGTTTTATGATATCCTGGGTGCCCAACATAAGGTACATTATGCATTTCTCTCAATATCATATTTTTCAATTCATTAGAATTTGGTACATAAATTATTCCCTTGTACATGATAATTTCATCATTATCTAGATTGTATTCTTCGATTTTCTGCAGCAAATTACCTTGTTGTAATTTTCCCACTAATTCTCTGTATTGCAAATCTGATTTGGCAACCTCTATAACTATGTGTTTCAAATATGATTAGTACATGCTAAGGTTGTAGCATACAAATCGTGCACTCTTCTGTTGAGTGCATCAACCACTTTGTTCTCCTTCCCTTTGATATGTTTTATATCAAAGTCATATTCCCATAGAAATTCTAACCATCTACTTTGCCTAGCATCTAGAGTTGGTTGATCAAATAAATATTTCATACCATTATGGTTTGTTCTCAGCTCAAACCTTTTCCCCATGAGGTAGAGTCTCCATTTCCTCAAGGCATGCACTATGGCTTCCAACTCCAAATCATGAGTGGCATAGTGTCTTTCATGATCCTTCAACTTCATTGATTCATAACATATAACAAATCCATTTTGACTGAGGACTCCACCAAGTCCTTCTTTACATGCATCTGTGCATACGATGAATTCTTCATTTGGGTCGGCAATCCTTAGTATTGGAGCACTTGTTAATAATGGTTTCAAGTGTTGTAATCTTTTTTCAAAATCCAATGTCCACTGAAACTTCACACCCTTCCTTTGTAAGGAAGTGATTGGGTGTGCAATCTTTGAAAATCTTTTAATGAATCTCATGTAGTAGCCTGCAAGTCCCATGGATGATTTGACCTCTATCACATTCTTTGGCGTTGACCATTCTCTAATGGTTGATATCTTCTCAGGATCCACTGCAATCCCTTCCTTTGAAATGATATGTCCCAAATAGTGAATTTTCTTCTGATAAAATGAACACTTGTTCAATTTGGAATACAATTGATGCTCCATTAATACTTGCAACACCATCCTCAAATGATGCTCATGCTCTTTTTCTGATTTAGAATATATAAGAATGTCATCTAAAAAGACAATGACAAACTTGTCTAAATATTCTCGGAAAACACCATTCATTAAGCACATGAAAACAACTAGTGCATTTGACAACCCAAATGGCACCACTGTGAACTCATAATGACCATACCTTGTCTTGAAGGTGGTATTGTTGATATATTCCTCTTTAATCCTTACCTAATAGTATCCAGACCTGAGATCTATCTTTAAAAATATCTTGGCATCCTTCAATTGATCAAAAACGTCATCAATCCTTGGCAGAGGATACTTGTTCTTCATAGTCACTTTATTCAACTATCTGAAATCAATGCACAATCTTAATGTCCCATATTTTTGCTTCACAAAAAAGACTGGGGCACCCTAAGGTGACACACTTGGGTGTATATACCCCTTCTTCGGAAGTTCTTCAAGCTGCATTTACAACTCCTTCAACTCTGGTGTACTCATTCTGTAAGGAGTCTTTAACACTAGAGTTGCTCCAGGCATTAGATTTATAGAGAAATCAATATCTCTCTTTAGGGGTAGTCTCGGTACCTCCTTGAACACATCTTCGAATTATTCCAGGACTGCATGATCTTCCAAATTTGGCACCTTATCTTTAGGTGTCTCTTCCATATGTGTTGCAAATATTTAACACCCTTTTCTGTAACATTTCTTCAGCTGCAATGATGAAATTTCTCTAATGGTTATTTCCCTGGGAATTGCATGCACTCTCCTTAGTTTCCCTTCCTCATCCAAGCAAGTAAATTATTTTTTATGACAATCTAGCAGAGAATGATGTTGGTCCAAACAATCGATCCCAATTAGACAGTCATAGGAACCTAAAGGTAAGATGTTCAAATCTGCCTTGGTGTTCAACCCATTAATGTCCATAAGACATGACTCAACCATCTCATTAACTTTTATTTTGGCTCAGGTAGCCAGCTACACCAACCAATATTTTTCATGCTTCCTTCTTGGCAAATGAAAAATTTCCACTATCTTAGGATCTATATAACTATGACTAGCTCCTGAATCAATTAAAATAGCAATGGTTTGGTTGTTGATCATACCTTCCACTTCAATCATATGTGACTGATATTCTGCTTGCTTGTTGTCCAGGGCTGCACAGATCCTTGGTACATTTCTACCCATGTCCTTCACTGTTTTAGATTTCTTTACATTATGAACAATGCTCCATTTTTCACCTCTGTGAGGACAATCTCTGAACATGTGATCCCCTTTACAACCCCAACATTGAATAGGTGGATTCCTTGGTCTTTGACCCCCTATTTCAATCATTCTGGGTTCTTTAGGTGTTGGTTGTCCCTGAGGATTATTTTTGAAGAATGATGGCTTAGATCCCTTCTTTCTCTGATCCATATTGAATTTATTTTTGTATTCCCAAGATTTTTGGAAAGTTGGCATTGCTTTCTACTGATCATATAGGAATTTAGCTCGCCTTATGGTCTCCTCCAATGTCTTGGGATCATCATACTATATTTTTTCACTGATAAATGATGGTAATCCACTCAAATACCTTTCAATCTTGACTGTCTCATCCTTGATGAAAGATACATAGTTTAGTAGTTCTAAAAACCTTCTCTCATATTCATCTATTGTCATACTCCCAATCTTGATTTCAAAGAACTCTTTCATTTTCTTGTCATAGTATCTCTTAGTCAAGTATTTCTTCTCAAAATACTTCTTGAATTCCCTCCAAGTAACACTTTTCTCTTTAATGCGTTGCACCTACAAAAGATGATCCCACCACATGGATGCCTTTCCCTTGAGTTGATAGATGGAAATTCTACCTTCTGCATGAGAAGAATAAATATGTAATTGGAAATACTTTCTCTTGCCCAGCAGCCATGTCTCATCATCTTCATCCTTCTTGTTCTCACCATCAAATGTAGGAGGTTTGATTTTGTTCATTTCTCATTGTAGATCATCCACCCCAGATCCCTTATGCTTCCTGACAAGGGATGGAATTGAGTTGTTTTGTTATCTCTTGTTCTAATTCCTCGGGGAGTGGTGGTGATGTCTGCTAACACTTCTTGATTTTCTTTTCTCATCATGAGACTTGTGACTTCCAGATTTGATTGAGCCACTCTCCTTATCCAATTTATTTTCTATTTTGTTCAAGTTATTCATTAAATTCATGTTGAAGTCATCATGTTGCTCATTTTCTCTCATAATCCTTTCATTATCATCTTTATGGATTTGGACATCCTTCTGCAAATTGTTAATGGTTTTTTCCATATTCATGTTTTCATCCCTTCCTTCTCCATGTCCATTGGAGTTTGTTCCTTCAATTCCCAAATGGACATCCATTCATCTGATTTCATCTTCTTGGTTGTAAGTCCCATGTGCCTCTTCCATTAATATGGACTCTGCAGTGATCTTGATCTGATCTAGTTGTTGTTAACTTTGCAAAATGTGCATCCAAAAGAACTTTGTTAGACTAATTGTTTCAGCAATCTTATGAAAAATATGAACCATTATGGTTCAATAATATATCATAATTATTTCTTCTGATTTACTGGAAAATTGAATGCCCAAATCAATTTTATGGGTGGATATTTATATTCCACTTTCCAATACCTTTCCAACACCTGTTCCCATGCTCAATTCTGAGTCTTGAGCAAAAAGTTATGGCTATTTGAAATTTGCCCATTAATTTTTCTGTTCATTTTTCAACTTGGCGCAACTCTGCACTGTAATTATGCATTTTTGCACCTAATCCATTGGATATTTCATATGATCTCAATTGGTCTTCTTCATATACATATTATGTATATCCTTTCCAAGTTTCACCTTATTCTGGGTTCTGGGCTACTAGTTACAACCTGTTGAAGTTCTAGGCCAATTTATGTTTTTGGTCTAGAATGTTATAGGTACCTTCTTTTCCATTTTAAACATCTTTATCATGCCCAAAAATTTAATTTAGCTCTGGGAATGTATTCTATAGTTCAATATCTTTCCATTGACTTCTCCTGCGCCTCAATCTGATTCTGGAGCAGAAAGTTATGGCTCTTTGAAGTTAGTTGGGTCTTAAAACTTACCCTTCACTCTTTAAGCTGTAACTTTCTCATAAAAGCTCTGTTTGACGAACAATTTACACCATTAGAAGATCTATCTGAGCTCTTTCATTTGAGCTGCAGAGACAGAGTGTACCTTCGGTATACCTCTATCTCGTGGTTTTTGAGTTGCTAAAAATGCTCTTAAGGCCCTCAAAAACGTGTTGCAAAAAGATGACGTTCAAATGATATAAAACATCGTAGAAAATCGTTGATTTTCTACTATTGTTCACCCTCCAAACAACTTTGTGCACACAAAATTCAACTTGTACACCCATATATAGCATGCGCAACACCACCACAATGTAAATCATGCTCTGTGCACCTATAACCACTGTGCATCACTTTTATGTCGTGCCAAAACGTCTGTGCACTACTTTTGTGTCGCGCACCAATATCCACCATGCAAAGTTTTGTTCCTTGCACTATTACCTGTTGCGCACATTTTTTGTATCTTGCACTGATATTCTGAGTGCATTTCACTCTATGCATTGCACCATGCCAAAGTTCAATATTCCCCCTCCACGCACAAATACTCTGCACGCACCATTGACTAAACTGTCGTGCGACAACATATACCCATATTGTGCGTGCACTGACCAAACCCCTCTGCGCTCTGCCAATACTGCATACACCTCGTGTGCCATTATTATGTGTGTGTACACTGCACACACCTTAATATGCGTGTGTACACTGCGCAATGTTAAATTTAGCGTGTGCACCCGCACACCAATATTTTTCTACGCGGCACCAAAATTTACCGTGCGCACCCGTACACCAATATTTTTCTGCACGGTGCCAAAATTTACCACGCACACTAACAAACCAACATTTTCATGCGCAATGCCCAATTTTCACATATAACAATCTTTTTACTATGCATCATGCATTTTTATTGCACCCACTTGCGTAGATTCATTTTTATGCACATCAATTCCTCGTGAATTTTCCCCATTTCTTCCATAGACATTCTGCAACTATGGAATTTATTCAATTTCTGCCCGATAACATTCGTTCAACTTTTGCAACAACAAATCGTTGTGGGTTGACATTTCTAGAACGAATTTACCCAAAATCATTCACGAATTGAGAATTTTATTTATTAATCTTGCTCCATCTGTCATGGCTTCACTGTAACTTCAAATTCGACCAATTCCAGGTCTGAATTTTCTAAAACAGATATTAAATCAATAATATGTCGTTGCATGGCCAAATTTCTGCATTTTCTCATGAATTTAACAACAGGAATTGGGTTTTTTCCCAATTCTGCTTCATTGCTTCCAAAATTTACCATGGACGCTTTGCAACTTGAAATTTGTCCAGTTCGAAATAAACCTTTTCTGAATATTCGCTTCAGCTGAACTTTCTCGGCCCATCCAGGCTCAGTGCTGAAAACTGAGGCTCTAATACCATATTGTAACATTTTCGGCCACCCATGGTCGGTCCACGCTACTCCAGAGAACGCTCTTTTTCTCTCACTGTGGAACATACTGTAACATACCTAGTATCCAACTAAACTATGCCACATAATTTTTTTGAACTGCGTGCAATTAAAATATATACACACAGAACTCTTGCAGAAGCATTATATATAAAACGTAAAAATACAAATACATCTGTAAATACATAGATTCACACAGAAATAACAGTAAACATATACATGCAACATATACAGGAAACACCCATAAAAATAAACACAGTTAGAACTGCACATATGATAACCCATAAAAATAATCACATAAATAACAATGGAGCATGTAAATTTATCAAACAATTGACACTTATCTTTGTAATAATGTCGCCAACTACATGCAGACCTTCCACGACCCTCCCAGCCTTAGACCACACTGTTCATCACTCTCAAAAGTGAGTCACCCCCGAGCTAGGACTAAACTCCACCCGAATAAAAGGATTCCTAGGCAAGGTAAAGGCTCATAGACAATAGGAAAGACTTCGTCTCAGGTGCCAACTCAAACTAAAAACCTACAGTCCCCCATTCCCCACATACTTGTCCCACCCAGGAAGTGTACCCCTTCTCTTCTCAAAGTCCTTCAGCTACCCCACTTCCTTTCTAGGCTTCAGCAACAGGATAGACAGGAAGTCTCTGAGCACTATAGCTATAGTTTAGCACCTTTAGAAAATCAATTAATAGCAATTCTCTCACCCAAAGAATTTCTCACGGGCTTGATAACCTGCCTCTTCAATATACCATGGGCCAGACAACCCACCTCTTCAATATCCCACGGGCCTGACAACCCACTTCTTTAGTCCATCTCCCAAGCTAACCAGCTACCAAACATATATGGCTATGGATACAGTTCAGGTACAGTGATATGAAGGTACGAGGGTAGATCAATGACTATGTGAATGTTCATGAAATAATGGTTGAATGATGCAAGGAATGATGGACAAGATCCCAAAATGAACTAAGTCCCAACAATATGTATGCATGTCCCCAACTTGACACTTGTCCTTTTGGGAGCTACTTTGGCGCACTTGTCCCCAACTTTAGAATGTAGGATAAAATAATTATCCATACTTTATGATTTAAGTAATATTAATATAATATTCCTTTTTGGCTTAAGCTCCCTAGCTTAGCCCTTTTCTTTAACTTTTATCCCCCACCCCTTTCCCTCACTAGTGGAGTTTAGTCCCCCATCTCTTTTATCATGGTCAGTCTATGCACAATTATGTATTTTATATTAATGATGAGACATGTACAAAATAGGTGCACTGGCTTTCCACATCTAGTCTCTCTGGCCTAATCAAAACATAAGAATCCTAGCTTATAATAACTGGCTCATGCTATATGCATATCTAAGCATGTGCAATTACACATCCATATGCACCAAGCATTCACTGTCAACATGCCTACTAATGCATATGCATTTTAACTTCATTGTATGCCTCATGCACTCTAGTGGATTTTTGTTTCAATTCACTTATTTATTTATCTATTTATGTTGTAGTCGGTTGTCCTTGAAATCCTTTAGATCCTTGCTACATTGTGTGCTCCCATTCTTCTCATATGCACTATTGTTCCTTGGTCTAAATACTTTCCAGCCAAGTTCCCCTTGACCATTCTGCAATCCAAACAATGTACTCAAATTGCAACAACTCCCCTTTGGGTAGTCATGCCCAACTTTACCTTTATGAGACATTTCAACACCCTTTCACACTTAATAACATTCCCAATGGAAGTCCATTTTCATTCAGCGACACTTTTTAAGTGAGAGAGCATTTCCAATTCTCCGCATTAGAAATCTTCTTCCACTGTGAACTCTGATATCAGGAGTGGATCTCTTTCACACTTAATCTTTGCAACCATCTATGCCTCTCTTCCTTCAATGCTATAAAATCATAATTTTACTTTATGTGCCCCTCAATGAAATTTTCAACCTACTATCTTCATATCCTATGTGAGGATTATTTCCTTGGTTGCACCTTCAATTTATTCAGATTCTGTAGTTGTTGACTAATATTGTTGTTCCATTATTTTTTAGTTATTTATCCACTTTTCATTACTTTCTTAGTAGCTTTTGATTTCCTCATCCAACTCCTGTAAGCTCTATCATTCTCCCATGACCCTAACATCCTATCCTAGAATGGAATTGATATGATTATACCTCTAATCCTACCAAAAATTGCAAGAAATCATCTGCTTAGAAATATACATATCATCAAAAAAATTATAAAAAAAATTGTCAATTAATGCTATAGGTACTTTTTCTTCTCGATCCATGAAGAAATATCATAGTTATCCAAAATAGAATGATTCCAAGTCCTTCTCCTCTAAATCATCTTTCTAACGAATGAAATATCTCCCCAATCAGATATCGGAGTTGAAATTTAGGGTTCCCTGAAAACCCCCTTTCAACCCCCCTAGTTGATACATAAATCGAATTCCACCCAGGCGCCTCCTTCAAACCATGTTCCACATGACCATGTCTCGAAACTGAAGGATTAATCACCCTTTAGTGCCCCTCTCTGAGTTTTTTTTCTACACAGGAACTGGCATGAACACCATGTCCGAGGGCTTGGTTACCTTCCAGGCCCCTTTTTACTGATATTTAATCTCATGTCGAATGGATGGTCCTGCCCCCATTTGGAGGCTTCAAAGAGCTTGATGGTTGTGACTTAATAAGGTGTTGAGACAGACAACTCTCAATCAATTTAGAAATTCAGCGCTCTAGAGCTGCAGGATATTTCCATTCTTGAGTCTTCCACTTCCTTGGAGTGGCAATCCACCGAAGTACTTACACTATTCATCCACAGTTTAATCAGATGATCGAGAGTTAATCAAGCATTGGGATGGATGGTCTTTACACACTTCAAAATTTTGGCACTCTAGGGCTCCCGGATATTTCCATTCCTGAGTCTACCACTTCCCTGGAGTGGTAATCCACCGAAGTGCTCACCCATCCTCCCTCTACTTGATCCAATGGTCAAGAAAGGTCCTGAAGGGGCCCTAGAGTCACATACTCTCGAAGATGACATGACACACTGACGTCACTTGAGGTGACGTGGACCTATGGCACATGTGCCACATGTCACTAAAAAATGAACAAATTGGGGTCCTAAAGGTACCAAATCCGAGTGACACATGTCCCCACATGACACCCCTACCATGTGGCATAAGCCACATCATCAACCACACAAACAATCCATAATCTCTGCTTCAAATCCAACAACCCGCGTAACTTCACGGCTTTACATTTTTGTGAATTCGACACTTCAGGGATTTGATCTACAACATACCCAGAAATCACCAAAGTGGTGAAGTTTCAAACTCTAAACTTTGTTAACTCTCCACCATTGCTAGATCTGACAGCCTGCAACACTCCTGAAGTCCTTCCCTCTATCTAACGATCAATGAAAAATTTTGAGACTTCGACACTCCAGGGCTCCGAGTTGTATCAGTTCAACAAAGTTTAAAACTCCCGAAGTGAAATATCCCAAAGTGGTCAATGTCGAGTGACCATGATCAATGACGAAGATCCCTCCATGCCTCCCATAAAATCGGGCGACTAATGGGACTTCATGACTTCGATCTTCAGTAGTTCATGATTTGCCTACCTACCAAGATCATCGAAGCAACAAAGTTTTGAAGTCTTACCTTTCATGCTTGGACTCGATCAAAGGCCGATGATCAACAATCTAGATCTGATGGTTGGGA
>ML776821.1:1640835-1653032 GCA_009831015.1 Picea engelmannii
GGGATGGGGCTCTACGGTTCTGTGGCACCAGGGGCCTGTGGCCCGCACCCTGCGGTCACAAGCTACCCTCTTTCTTGAAAACAATTCTCTTTACCCGGTGGTCATGACAACCCTTTGACAAGACTGTAGGTACGACCCCACCGTTCTAAGAAAACCCTCCCACTTTTCTCGACGACTCCTCCTCTTTTCCTCTTCCGCCTGTGATGCTGCCTGAGGTGCCCTGAGCTGCTTGTGAACAGTATAGGAGTGAAGAAGTGGATGACCTGTCTCTAAGGAAGGGAGTCCCAATGGCCACATACGACGATGAAGTAGATTACTCACCACATCCATGAGAGTTGCTCTCCTCGATGGGGACAACTCGCATCCCATCAACTTTTTCTCGGCTATAGTGTCCACTTCGATACCACTGGGATCTCCACTGCTTTCTATGCCTCCTTCGGTCCCCCAGAGTGACTTCTTCTCACAGCTCTCCGAGGTAACACGATTTTACCCTGTACAAGTCTCGGGTTCCCCCTCCTGGATCAAACGAGATCTCTGGGATAGAAACTTCTCGACCTCGACAACACCCCCCTCCTCAGGTTTCAACAACATTTATTACCACAACAGTGCACTTATCCCACAATATTTCACAACTCCCCTCTCTCCAGCACACTACAACTTCTTCTCCTCACCTTCCCCTGCAACTGTATCCTGGACCTTCGCAGACCCCACTGTGAAACCAACTTCTAATCAGGGGCTGGGATATCTCGGGGTACATCCCAAGACACTTTTGAAAACTCTCTTTGAAGATCATAATGAAAGGGTCGTGCAAGCTCTAGAACATAGCTAGGATTTCTCCACAGAGTGCTACCTTCCTTTTGAGGGCCAAGACTACACACTAGGTCATGCACCTCCGAAGTTGGAGAGAGGGTTTGTTGCAACAAATATTCATCCCTCCAACCTCAATGGCTGGGACCTTAGCCAAAGAGGGGCACCAGGCTCCCGTCTACCCTTCTACTCGGATCCAAATGCCCAAGGAACTTCAGAGCAAAGAAGGAGGAAGTGAAACAAATGTCTAGGGTCATCCAAGGCATATCCAAACGTCATCCACGATGATGACCTTTCGATGGTAGGGGTCTCGACAATGGAAGAAAAAACTCTAGTGGGAAAAGCCTATGGCCAACAATTCAATTAAAAAACCCTACGAGCCTGGGCTACTTCAAATCAAGGTGAAAACTCCACAAACTCGCCCAGTATATTTCGCCTCTCTAGAGGTTGGTTCATGATTATTTTCGATGAACCCTCTTAGGCCATGGCTACTCTCCAAAATAGTTGGACAATTGATTCTTACCTGATTCTTATGAATCTCTAGAACCCCACATTCGACGTTGCTAGCGAGCGTCTGGACTCCATCCCAATTTGGGTCCGCCTATCAGCTCTCCCTCCACACCTCTGGTCAGAAATTTGCTTTAAAGAAATAGGGATTTTTTTAGGGGAAAACATAACAACAAACATGGGATTTCTAGCCTCGGGAAAAATGGAAGTAGCTCGAATTCTGGTCTCTCTTAACAATAGGGAAAGGTTAAGGGAATTCCTCAATCTCACAGACCTGAGATGCACAAGAGTTCAAATCCTAGACTATGAAGGCGTTCCCTTCCGCTGCAGACGATGCCATGAATACGACCACGTGGTCAAAGACTATCCAAAATATTTTCGGAGGCACCCTAGACACTCTACACATGAAGTCATGCGAAAAGGCCGGGAGAAACAAGATGCAACCAGAGAATTTTCCTCCTCATAAGTGTCAAATTCAGTGGGGACACCTTCCCCCACCCCAACATCTTTACAGGACTCCTCGACAACTGATCAACTGGAGCCGGTCAGGGACACCTTGGCACTCATTCCAATAGTTGGTGACGAGGCATGCACCGACCACAGCCCATAGACAACTCCTCAACACTTGATCAACAACTTATTTGGTATGCAACTCTCTCTCCCCCGCCCTATAAATGGTTTGCTAAATACTTTCAATTTTATCTTAAAAGATTGTATCCCCCCATCCCAGTTCCCCCCCCTCACCTCCACTATCTCCCTAAAACCCCATTTCACCTTCGCCTCCCTCCCTTCTGCTCTGGTAGACAAAGACCCCCCTCTGGTTGCTTCTCCTCCAACTTACCCAATTTCTTGGTCCTTAGAAGAACCTTCCTCTGAGGGATCCAAGGACTCCATCATTCGCTTCCACCTCCGCAACATATCAGTCACTATCCCTACCTCAGACCCTAGAGGTCTTGGGCCTACTCCAGAACTCGTGAAAATGAAAAAAGGTCATGGCAGGCCTTCACACCTCTCCATAACACAATCTCGTGCACTAATGGACACGACTTCAGGCCGAAAAAAATCTCTCCTCGGGGCCCTTAGAGCAACAAAATCCCCTATCGGGTTTCCCCTATGAAGCTCCTCTCTTTTAATTGTCGGGTTTTAGTGAGCCCCCCCAAAAAATATTATCTGAAAAGGTTGGTAACTTTGCACCAACCAGAGGTTGTTCTCTTCCAAGAAACTCTAGTAGACGAACGCACAACCACAAAATCTCTCTCTACACTCTTCCCAGGATGGGATTTCTTGGGGATGGATGCCCATGGTAGATTGAGAGGCCTAGCCATTGGTTGGCTCTCCACAAAGATAAATCCCTTAAACTCTTGGGATTCTAAATCCTATCTGGGAATTGAGGTACAATTCTAGGGTTTGGGGATGACTCTCAAGATTCTAAATGTATATGGGCCACACACAGACAAGATACTTTTCTGGAACTCCCTCTTTAACAAGGAACTCTTGAAGTCGGAAAATCTAATTATCAGTGGTGACCTCAACTTCTCCCTAGGTGAAGCATAAAGTTGGGGCCCCTCAACTCACCCAGATCCCCAAACTACATTTTTTTAGCCACATTTTGGCTTCAAATGGCTTCATTGACATTGTGCCAATCAAACTGCTCCTCACCTAGAGAAACTTAAGAGTTGGGGAAGCACAAGTGGAAAAAGATTATATTGGTTTCTGTTCCTCTCCAATTTTGTCAATGGATAGGAAGTGGGGGAGACTCATATCACTTCCATGTATGGTTAACCTTCGAAGAGGGACCAAAAAATCCGACCAGCCCTTTCAAGTTCAACTTCAACTGGCTCAAAGAAGAAATCTTCCAAAAATTGGTGAAATATAACTGGACTCCCCTTTAGGATACGAGGGGAACTTCAACAACCATACAATTCATGGACAATTTAAAAAAAATAAAGAATTTTGTCATTCCCTGGGAAAAAACAAAACAAAAAGAAGATGAGTAAGAACTCAAAAGCATTGAGGACCAACTGGAGTCAATCTACCAAGATTCAGAGTATGGGTTCTCATAATAAGCTTCACGATAAATTCTTAGAAACCTAGAGGCAAAGCAAAGAAAACTATTGGTAGATCAAGAAGTAACCTAGATACTTAAGAGCAAGGAAATCTGGCTAACAAATGGGAATGAGAACACAAAATTATTTCATGCCTTTGCCAAAGGTGGGAAAGCGACTAATACAATATGGAGCTTAAAGGATCGGGAAGACAGACCAATTACTTCCTTCGAAGGGATAACAACTATGGGAAAAAAACACTTCCAGACTTTATTCAAAGAAGATAGAAGGACCAACATAGCCAACATCATCAAACTGGATCCTTACTTTCCTAGCTTCATGGACGAGGAAGGAAACCAAGATATTTATGCAGAAGTCACTGAATTCGAACTCAAAGACACCTTGCAAAGCTTCCAAAAAGATAAAATCCCTGGTCCAGACGGTTGGTCAATTCAATTCTATCTGGGCTTCTTCGATATGATCAGATGCAATATTCTCAAAGTCATAGAGGAATCCATATTAAATGGAAGAATTCATAGCCCACTCAACACCACCTTCATAGCTCTAATCCCCAAGGTAAACGATCCTCTTTCCTTTGATGATTTTCGACCCATCTCACTCTACAATTGCATATATAAAATCATTGCAAAGGTAATATCTTGGAGGTTTAAGCCACTACTCTCTTCGTCCATCTCGAAAGAACAGTTTGGGTTCCTCGAAGGTCGACAAATCCATGAAGCAATTGGAGTCGCTCAGGAGGGATTTCATAGTATGAGAACCACAAAAGTCAAGGGCACCATTTTAAAGATTGATCTCTCCAAGGCCTTCGACAGGGTAAGTTGGTCTTATATCATGCTTCTACTAACCCATCTCGGATTCGAGGTCCCCTTCATCAAATGGATAATGGACTGCATCTCCTCGGTCTCCTTCACAGTCCTCATAAATGGAGCAACCTCACCTTTCTTCACCTGTGAAAAAGGAATTCGCCAAGGATGCCCCCTCTCCCCTCTACTCTTTATGCTAGTGGCTGAGGGACTAAGCAGGGCTATAGCAAATGCAGTTAGTTCGGGGTATTTTCATGGAATACAACTAACCACAAGACTAAGAATTACACATTTACTTTTTGTGGACACCATCCTCATCTTCTGCAGTGGTCAAAGGCAGGATGAAAAAGTTCTTTCAAATATTCTCTCCCTCTTTCACTCGACAACTGGTATGCAAATAAATATACAAAAATATACACTTTCCTTCTCTGAAATGGAAAGCAAGGATGAAGAAATCTATCGAAGGCTCTTTCCCTATACTTTTCAAGAATTCTCAGAAGGCCTAAAATATCTTGGTTTTCACATAAAACCAAATAACTACCTCAAAAAGGACTGGAAATGGCTGATCTCCAAACTGGAGAAAAGACTATCTGGATGGAGCTTCAGGTGTCTCTCAAGGGCAAGAAGACTCACCCTAACCAAATAAGTTCTAGAGGCCACCTCGTTCTACTGGATGTCATTGTCCTGGATACCGATCAAGGAACACTGAAAAATATTAGAAAAGTATGCTCTCACTTCATTTGGTCAGGTACTAGAGACAATATCACACATCCGTGGGAAAAGTGGGGTCACCTAGCCCGGCCAAAAGCTGTGGGAGGATTGGGGCTTAAAAAATATTTTTGTTTTCCAAGGCTTTGGCAACAAAAACAAGGTGGCACCTCATCTCAAACAACAACCTTTGGTCCATAGTTATGACCCAAAAATACATAGCACCGGAGACAGTGAAATACTGAATCAAATCCACAAGCAAGTCACACAAACAAGGATCCATCTTTTGGAAAGCTCTTATTTCCTCTTTTCTAGTAATTGGAGAAGGATTTGCTTGGAGAGTAGGTAGAAGAAATCACCTCCGCATTGGAGCGGACCCGTGGCCTAGAAGTGGGAACTCTCACATTCTCTCTCTGGAACTAATCAACCTTCACCACAGGAAAAATATTTTTCTATTCTCCCAGCTGGCCAACCCAAACACTACTACTCTCTGGCATCAGGGATGGAAAAGAGGAATTGATATTGGGCTATCAGGGGCCCTTGCAACTCAATATAAAAATTATATTTCAGCACTATAGTTCAAACACATAAGACTCCTCGATAGGGAGGATGAGTTGGTTTGGAAAAATGATCCTTCGTGAACTTACACTCCAAAACTGAGATACATCGCTTTAAGCCTAGACCTCTTTCAACAACACCAATTTGGTGGTAGAAAGGACTCTAGAAGCTAAAATTTCCACAAAAATCCAAAATCTTTCTTTGGGAAGCCCTAAATGGAAAGGTACCTACTTGGGAAAATCTACAAAAGCGTCAGTTCAAAGGACCTGGAATATGTCCCCTTTGCCATTCTAAAAATTAAACAACCTTCCACTTTCTTATCTCCTACCCTTACGCCCAAAGAGTTGGATGAAAGTTTCAACTAGCATTGGACAAACATGCACTTGGGGAGGGCCAAGTATGAAACAAACATGGGAAGCCTAGACTCATGACACAAGGTACAAATAACTAAAATCTCCCCCCCCCCATCATAAACTAGGGCATCTAGTTGGCCCGAAATGCATCACTCTTCCTTGACAAAGCTTCTATCCCAGAAAAAACTACAGCACAAAGTCTCTCAATACTCTCACATTTTCCGCAAACAAAAAAAGATCCAAACATACAACTGATCCAGACAGAGACACTAGAAAAATCCAAGCCGTTGGCTTATTTTGATGGGGCCTCACAGAATCAAACTTGTGGGGGTGGATTTGTACTTCACCAATCAGAAAATATTTCCTTTCATATAAAGTTGGGGCTGGGATAGGGTACAAACAACTATGCAGAGCTATTAACTTTAAAATTACTACTTCTCTTTGCAAAAGAAAAAGAACTATTGCACTTCCAAATCTTTGGAGACTCAATGATCACCAAAAACTGGGCAAGAAAACTTCAACAGTGTCACAACATTTTCCTCCCTATTCTGGAGGACATCCTTCATATGATGGAAGAATTTGACACAGTGACTTTCTCCCATGTCTACAGGAACATGAACATGAACATGGTAGCAGACACAATCTCAAAAGAAGGGCTACCCCTTGCTATGGTCCAATGGCACATCACATAATACAAGGATGGAGACACACACACATATTACCACCACCCTTTTATAGACACAACAGTTCAGCAGCAGGATCAACAACAACAATAAAATTTTTGGATGAAAAGTTTATATGGACCCAGGGAGTCAATAAGAGATAATATTAACATATTCAACAAATTATCTTTGCAAAACACTTTTATTTTTGGTTCAAAACAAAATCTATTTTTACATACTTTTATACTCAAACACCTTGTTCTGGGTGATAAATTTTTTGTTTTTAAAATGCCTTTTTCCAATGCCCCCCTTCTTGGCCGAGAGTCATGGACTTTCTTCTATATTTTTTGGTACATATATTACACCCATGAGGTGTTGTGCTCCTTGAAGCACCTACAAAATGTAATTTTGTCTCTTCGGATGAATAAAATCACGTTTTTTTCCATGGATTTTTTTTTATATATACTTATTTGTTATTATTTATTCCTATAAGTATTTATTATGAACATTTTAGGAGAATTATTATATTCTTGATATTATTATTAATAAATAATAATAATATGGGGTGTGATGAGTGTCTTTGAATAATATGCAGGGATACAAAAGTAAGATAGTTTGTAAAACCCACCACTTTCAACTTGTGGCATACCTTGTACATCTAGGAATAGAGGTAACATACCTACTTTGAGTAGTTCTGCTATGGGAATAAAGGGATGGGTACTTAATCCATGATTATGATCTAGGGGTGTGTAGTAACGGGCATGGGGAACCCTTAATCCACAACAACTAATCCTTCCAAATTTTGAACCAGACTATCATAAATATAAGTGAACCACATGATAACATTGATTCAACTAAAAATTACCCACTTTTAAGTGGAAAATTGAAATAATGATATAATAATGGGAAAATGGGACTAAATGAATATAATAAAATAAATATTGGAGAATTATCTCCAAGCGACATAGAAGGGAGATGAATAATAGATATATATATTTTAAATAATTAAGAATTCTACATGGGAAGGTGAGGTGGCTAGCCTCACATAGCCTATAAATAGATGAGGCCTCCATGCATTTTGGGGGTGTGTGACATGAGGAATACAAAAAGGATACCAAAATCTTGCCAAAATGAGAATAAATGAAAATGAAGTGATTAGCTCGATCTAGAAGGAAAGGCTAGATATTCATCCCTGTGTCAGAACTATTGTAATGATTGGATTGACATGGCCAGTATTCGAAAAAAATACCATATTTATTGGTGGCATACCCACTATTGGTGCATATTCAATTGATTGAATATGGTTTCTACTCCTGGTTATGATCCCATGCAACTCTAGGGTCCCATGATAGAATTTTTCCTTGGTTATGGTAGGGTGGAAACTAGTTGGCACTCACTGAGTTGATAAAGGAAAGGAGGCTAATTAAACTTGGAGCACTTATTCAATAATTGGGAGAAACATTTCAGTAGTCATAATGATATATTGGGTTATCTTGTTCTTGTAGGATTGATTTTATGATTTAATTAACACATAAAAGTTGATTATGTTATGATTGGACATACAATTGGTAATATGGATTATTCATGATTGTTATATGAAGTTTTTCACTAATTAGTGTTGAAGTTAACATGTTGATTGTAGATACATCAATAGTGGCTTCTTGAACTTAAGAGTTCTATTGTAGAAACTATGATGCTAGGTAAGTTATCATGAAAACCTTTAATTCCATTGACAAATGATAGGGAATGGTCTCTAGAGTAAGTAAGGGCTAAGTAGTTATGATTGGTAGATTAGATTGGAAAGTGTATGTTGGGATACCCATGGATAATTTCTCCTTTCTTTGCTTATATTATTTTAGATTCTTGAATTTTAGTTTGTGAATTAACCCTAATTAGAGAATGGCAAAGGAATCCATAGAACGAGTTTTTAATAGATGCATAGTATGTTTGTGTTATTATTAATGGATTTTTCTTAATTTTGTTTTTCTGTTTTATAGATGAATAGGAGGATACTAATCTACTATAAATTGGAATAACATTGTATACTAGGTGTTAGAAAGAAAGATTGTATGGAGTAACTAACTCTTACGCATATGGACAATGAATTTGTGAGAAGATGTTCTAGGATTGAGCTATGATTTGGATGTTTTTGTTGGTAGAAAAACTCGAAGATGAATAGTGTTTGTCTTTAGAAATTTATTATTTCCTTTATATTACATACTTACATGTTCTTGTAGTTTAATTATGAATTTCATTTTTTTGTTGTTGAATTTAACTAGTGAAATATGCATTAAGTTACTAATAGATAATGAGTGAAAATATCTATTTTCATGTCATAAAACACACACACACACACACATATTTGTGACTAGCGGAATCAACAAATCGTCAGTCAGGTACTCATGTGACACAAGGTTGTGTTATCTGATTGCTACCACTATAACCTCCATGTGTGTCCAAAATTCCCCATACGTGACAGACAAGGTAAGATGGGGTTTCGAACCGATGACTTAACATAACAAAGTGTTTTAACTAGCCCAAATCTCAAAACAGAAACTTAGATTAATCGATTATAGTGTCATTTCATCTCTTTGTAGAGGTATTTCCATCCTTTGGCATTTATCATGTGTTTACTCTCACTCTATAATGCTTATTCATTGCAGTGTTACACACATGTTTGTCACACTTATGTGAGGGAGTGTTTTTCATGATCCCTAGACATGTTGAGGGAAAAATTTATCGTATGAAATTCAAATTACTATGTGCACATGTATTATTCATTTTTATTGGAAAAATGAAATTAATTTAGTGTGACAATCCACCTCACATCTAGTTTCCTAATCTCAAGGAGAAGTTGAGATTCTTATGGATGGTTGAGAGATTTTCTCAAACCAATATCCTAATTTGATGGATCTTGAGAGATATTTCCTCCCTAAAATTGTTGAGAGATATTTTATCCCTAAAATCCTTGAGAGATATTTCTTCTCTAAAAATCTTGGAGATCCCAATTTATTCGATCTAGTGAGTGATATTATCCTTGGATTGTTGAGTTAGTTCTCAAATGGAAAATTATTTAAATTCCTTATGTGAGAGCTTAAGAGGGGAACTTGGGAATATCATACCTCTGATCTTGTGACATTCAAGAGAGAGGGAGAAGTGTTTTCAGAGTGTCAAACCTTTGATCTTGTGAGGAGGTTGTTCATAACATCATACCTACTGTATGGTAATGCACAAAGGGGATGGGAAAAGGAGAGCTTGGAGGAATTGTTGCAACATCGTCATTGAGGTTGTAAATATTCCATTTCTTTTCACTTTTAGTATATAACTTGGCCTATTTATCTTAATGTCTACATTATTCATTTCATGAATGTTTATCTTTCTCTTGTTTAAGTACAACATATAAAAATATACTTTCATCTAATGATATACAGTAACAGAAGAGTGTCTCGTTTCTTGCAGGAGGGATACTTCTATACTCGAAGCTTGGAGATCAAGTTCAAAAATTAGAGCAACGAGGAAAACCTACATTAAAAAGGTAAGCCATCTATCTTTTCCTTTTTCTCTCTTTGTTCTGATTTCATTAATGAAAATATAAATTAGGCTTAAGTGGAAGTTAATGTCCATTTGTTTTCCTTCCATCTTGGATCGAAGGAAACCCTATCCAGAGGGTATTTCACCTGTCCGTAGGGGGAATTCACCACAACAGAAAAATGGCGACTCCACTGGGGAACAACTTTGATGTTTTCCTCAATTTATAGCTCTCTTGAATTTTGTTGCTTGCTTGACATTTTTGGTTATTTTCTTGTTATTTGAACTCTTCCTTTTCCCTCATCTTCATTAGAAACTGTACAAAGTTAGTAGCCCGATCCTTGTTGAATCTAGGAAATAAATTGTGCTTTTTTAACCACTTCTAGGATTCAACACTCCCATGTAGTGTCTTGCAAAGCATTTAAAACCCCCATCAACACTCCTTGTAAATGTTTTGGGAAGTTTTGACCTCTGTTCAATTCCCTCTCTGACTTATTACAGGAGCATTGATCTCCTTCCTAGGTACGTTTTGAGCTCATTTTACCTCTTTCTTCTCAGATTATTGATTCATAGCTTTACCTTAGAATATTTCATGCTTGGTTATGACTTTGTTTAATTGAGATAATTGTGTTTATCACTCTTTTTTCCTCTTTTGAGTTTGCAAATACTTCAAAAATATGGAATGAGCATGACTTCCTCGGGCTAACCTGATCCTTTGGTCAATTATATCTTACCATTAGTTTCATCCTCATCACGAAGGTTCTCAAACTTTGGTTATCTTGATTTCAAGACTTTCTAAATCTTCTTCATTGATTTAGGATTGCAAGGGTTTCTTTGAGCATTGTTTTTTAGCTTCTTATTATCTTCTTTGGAAATCTTTTGACCCTTTGAATATTAGAATCTCTATATCCTTATTGCAACTTGGAATTTATCTTTGATTCTTGCTACTCATTTTACGAGTTTTTCAAAAAGTGATTTCCCTTATCTTTTTATAGATTTGGGTTCTTGTTTAAACTTGTGTTAGAAGCATTCTGACATTTGGATTCTTTTAGTTCTTGCTTTAGTGCATATTTTGTTTAGATTTTTTTCTTTGTAATCCTTTTCCTCAACATCGAAATATTTCATTTAAAGTAAGGAAGAAAAAAACATTGCATTTGAAATCATTTCATTGAATTAAAAACAAACAATAATTCTTGCATTCTAGTTAGTGGGTGGAGAATTTTTAGATTGTGTTTTAAAAACATTTTCCTCTCATAGCCCTGGGGGCCAAGAATCGCGTATCCTATAGTTTCTTTGACTCATATACCAAACACCCTTTGCATTCAAAGAGTAGTTCATGTTTCTTTCATTGAATGTTACACTTGTTTCTTTTCTTGAAACCTCTTTTTCCTTTCTATAGACAGGCTTCATCGAAACTGAATATTGCAATCCATTCATATTTTCTTTTGATTTCTTCTTGGAGTCAGAGTGATCACATCATAAGTTTCACTTCCATTTACTCTTTTGAGTAACAAAAATCATAAAAGGAACAAGTGCATAATCTAAAATCAATTAAATTTTTTCATTTATAGAAAACCAATAAGTCTAGGATTTTAGCGCCTTGGTTGTAGGGTGGAGAGTAAATTATCCAAGGCCAGTGAAACAAAACTAGGAACACTAATGAGCGAAAATTCATTAGTAACATAAATTGTTTTTTGGGAAATCTCCTCTAACACAAGATTCAAGTGGTAGGAGAAGTTGAGAAAAGTGCTTGGATAGGTCCCCAACACTCTCTCTCGGTGGGGTTATGCGAGTCAAGGGGGAAATATTAGTAGTGGAAATTCCTCGGGGTGACACCACTATTTGAGTTACTTCATATCTAAGACATTTGTCTTACGGTCCCTGCCCATTCACATAATCCCTCTCCTGTGACCATTCCTCCCAACCACCAAGCGCGAAGTGGTATCCCTAGTTGCTTTTCCTAGGTTACCTTGCCAGGTGATTGTAGTGGTGGTACTGTCAGTACCTAAGATAGACGTACAACACATGATTTTGGCTCCTTAGTGTTTTAGGATAAATCCGGAAGTGCGGACACAAACCGATCTCCCCAGATCCACCTGGATCTGGAACAAACAGTGACAGAATACTACTCTTTCCCTAGTTCTAAAGTATTGAATGGACAAGAGAAGAAGGATGATATACTTACTTTATGAAAGCTCTCCTTAT
>ML776821.1:1662946-1676428 GCA_009831015.1 Picea engelmannii
CTTGGATAGAATGTAATCCCAAGATATCTGGAGATTCATGAATTTGCCAACCATTCGAACTCCAACTCATCTTTCTAGAAGATTCCTTCTAGAAGGATCGAGAACTTATCGTTTTCTCCATTAAGAATCATTTCCGCACCCTGGCCTTTAACACAGTGCGGAAGGTCCGCAGTCAGACTGAATACAGCCTGCGGAAACAAAGTACTTCCGCAAGGCAATATATGTGCAGCCTGCGTACTGTCTCCAAAAGAGTGATTTTGAGAAACTGACAAGTGTAACTTTCTTCATGAAAATGATCTTAAAGAAGAGCTAGATCTTCTATCACCATGTCATTATCATGTCATCATCTTGATAACCAAAAATGAGGATAACACTTAGGAGGGTAACTCGTTGTGTTTGGTACTTTCACCTCTAGATGTCCATTACATAGTAGTTGTGGGTAATTGTTTCTCATATCTTCTTTGACGGTCTCATCTCCCATCTCTGGAAGATCCTTACTTCCTTTTTTACCTGACACAAGGGATTTGTTTTCTTGCTCTTATCTTATAGGGACTTTGGTAGTGTGTGCTATTTTATTTAGCAGACCCTAGGTTGAGTTTTAGTCTATGGAAATATTTCTTGGGACTACCAACCAAAGAACCCCTTTTGTTTAACAACATAGGTATTCCAATAGAGGTCAAACACCTTTAGTAACCACTCACACAACCAGATCAAAGATCAACACACCAATATTTTGACATGGTAAAACCCCTACGGGGAAACATCCATGGCCCCAACCAACATGGCCACTTGGAGCAATTTATTAATGCAAAATTAAAATATTACAAAGACATTTAAAGATATTTTCTCACAATCGGTCATCGGAAAATGATGCTCCGTGCTCTTTAAATAGATATCATGGACCAATTGGGTGTTAAGCAATGGATCAATGCAGTCGTTAAGATCAAGGAGAATATGAGTTGCCAGATCAGTCTATGTCGGGAACATATCATGACCATCGGATTTCCTAACTACAAATGCATACTAATCCATACTAAAGAAACACACTTTTACCTAACGACACATTAGACCAAGTAGATATTAAATAAATCCTAAGTGTCTAAATATCCTAACATCCCCCTGTAAGAACAAATTGGGATAGGATTGAAGGATTTACAATAGTGAAACAATAGGAGAAGTAAGGAGGCATTAGAGCATATACCCCCTTAATGACAACTTCATGAACTCCTAACATAGATCAAATTTTGGAAAACTTATCTTCTGTAAGAGACTTTGTGAAAATGTCTGCAACTTGATCTTCTGTAGGGAAAAAGAGCACTTCAATAACTCGATCATGAATGAGCTTTCTGATTAAGTGCATGTGTATCTTGATGTGTTTGTTGTGTTGATGTTGAATTGGGTCTTTGGCGAGCTTGATGGCACTCTGATTGTTGCACCAAAGTTTAGTTGGATGTTGTCCTTGAAATCGAAACTATGAAAGGACCCATTGAAGCCAAAAAGCTTCTTGAATTTCATTTACCACTGCTCGGTACTTTACTTTTGCTGAAGAAAGTGAAATATCATGTTGTTTCTTATAGACCCAAGTGATAGGTCCTAAACCAAGGCTGAAAACATAACCTGTAGTAGAATTCTGATCATCAGGGTCGTCAGCCCAATCTAAATCAGTGAAACCAACCAATAAAGGAGCCCCCTTGAACTGTAATGTATCCTGAACTGAACTGTACCCCAGACATACCGAAGTATCCTTTTAGTTGCTTTCCAATGGATTTCATGGGGTGTTTTCATATACCAAACAACAATACCAACAACGAAGGAAAGATCAGGACATGTATGAGTCATTTATAAGAGGATACCAACTAACTAATGGTACAAAGTGGCATCAACTTTGGGAGAAATACATGTGGTAACAAGATTGAATCCATACTGAAAGGGAGAAGGGACTACTTTACAATATTCCATGTGGAAGAGATGAAGAAGGTGAAAATTATACTTAGACTGGGAAAGAAAAATTCCTTCATTGGTTTGCAAAACTTGGAGGCCAAGGAAATAGTGCAAAAACCTAAGTCTATCATTCCAAATTTCTTCTTAAGGATGGTTTTCACATGGTTTAAAAGTTTCGAGTCACTACCATTAAGTATAAGGTCATCAACATAAAGGACAATGATTATGATATGGCTTCCTACTTTCTTGGCATAGACATTAGGATCAAAATGGCATCTAGAAAATATGGTGTTAATAAGAAAGTTGTCCATTTTGGCATACCAGGATCGGGGAGCTTTCTTAAGACCATAAAGAGATTTTTTAAGGTGACAAACAAGGATAAAACCATTCTGGACATAACGAGGAGATTGTTCCATGTAGATTTCTTCTTGTAAATCCCCATACAAGAAGGAATATTTAACATCCATCTAATGGACCTCCCATTTATGTGAGGTAGTGCTGACCACTCCAAGTTGCACAAGCTTATATTTCTCTAGTATTAAGGAATCGCAAAAGGACTCAAGAGAGGGATTTTTATAAGCAGTCCCTAGAGCTTCTCTAGTGGCATATAAGGTAGATACAAACATTGAATATGCATTACCAAGCTTAGAAAGAATAATATATATGCAATGCTCTTCTGCTAGCTTTATGTTACATTCTTCACATAAAATTCTAAGTGTTTTGAAATTAGATAAATAGTCTTCAATGAAAGAAAAATTATTTGGACTCAAATTCATTATCTAATTTTCTATCTAGTGGGATCGAATGGTATTGTGTTTGCCAAAAATAAATTCAAGATCTTCCCAAGCTTCATCAGGGTCATCAATTCCTTGAAGGTAAAATATTAAATCAGAAGAGATGGGCATTCCAATCAGTCCACGTGCTTCATCATTCCTATTTTCCCATTTTTATTTTATTTTCATCATTAGTAGGTTCCATTTCTTTTCCCATGGTAATCTGGTACAATCCTTTACTTCTTAATAAATCCTCCACATGGGTTTTTCATTGGAAGTAGTTGGTGTTGTTGAATATTGAGTAGCTTCGGAAGATATCATTATTGTATTTGACCAAGACAAACCCTAAATAATATTATTATATTATATTTGTTAATTAGGCCCTATTTTACCTTTGTAAAAGTCGACCCTATTGTGCCTTGACAAGTAAAACAAAAAATAAAAGGGTAAAGGAACAGGTCGTCCTAGACCTAATTTTAGGCTGGCCAAACCACTATTTATAAGATAGGCCAACACCTCATTTGCACACTCACTCACTAGATCTGCAGCCAAGAGGAAAAGTGCGCAAGTTTGAGAGGGAGACACTATTGTATCTAGGAGGTGACTTGGTGGAGGGTTTTGGTCCATCTCTTGGATATATCTTGGTTACGTGGTGCACTACTCTTCCCTAGTCAAGGGTTAGAGGAGGATATTATTCTTTGTTAGTTCTCTCTTCAAGAGAAGCATTGTTCTTGGTTGGAAAACCTATATTGAGGAAGTTTGTTGGGTTTTTCCCCTTAGGGGGTTTTCCCAGGGTAAATCTTGTGCATGTTGTGCATGCCATTTTTTCAGTGATCCTTTGTATGTAGTTATTGTGATAATGGTTTAATAAGTAAAAGAACACTAATCCAATTAACTTCTTAAGTAGAAAAATCAACATGGTGTCAAAGTGGGCCTGAAAGAAGAGATTTTCATAGCACAGAAGAACTCGTTGAAGAAGCTAAGGGCATAGGAAGACTATCCTAACTCTAGCACACCTTTTCCCTAGAACAGTTTTTAGTTTTAGACAATTTTTAGAAATTAGGGTTTCTACATAAACCCTAAAAGGTGACGTCATCCACCTTGCTGAAGGACGTTGGACAAAGTAATACCATCTAGGATCTCTCCCTAGGAGGGTGCATCTAGTCCCTATATTAGAATTCCAAAAATTGAAGTTTGAGAAATTAGGGTTTTCTCATAAAACCCTAGGTTGCAATTGCAGTTGCAGTATCAATTGCAGTTACAATATCAATTGTTGTTGCGGTATCAGTTGCAGTTGTAGTGCTAGTTCCTTCATGCCATTTTTTGTGCCAGTTGTAGCACTGGTTGCAGTACCACACTAGTTGCAATAAAAGTTTGTGTGAAGTGTTGGGACTGATTTTTTATTGTCCTAGTGTGCGCTACCCTAGAAAATCTCCAGCTACCTTTAAATTACAAGTTGAAGCACCTTTGAAGTTTTAAATGTTTGTTATTTCTTGCCACTGTTGTCGGATGGTGCCACTACCTGCCGATACTGTCAGAGGTATGTACTTACATATGCTTAAACCGTATCAATATTTTAAAGGGTATTTACAGGAGAAATGATCTTTTGTCTAAACAACAATTGCAGATCCAAAAGAATCTCAGATCCAACACATTCAGAGAAACAATGCACCGCAATTTTGACTAATTTGATATGCCTCTATTTGTTATGGAATTATTGTGATCTTATGAACATCTAGGTTGTATTTTGATCTGTTGAAGTTATTGACTATCATACTGAGCATTGGTCAAAATTAAAGTCAAAGTGTTAGATTGATTAAGGTTGAGATTATACAGCTTATTCTCTAATTCATATTTATGTCAAGAAGACATATTATCTTAGTATAAAGGACAGGTTGAAAAGAATACTTGTCATCTTGAGTGAAGGAGACTTAGAAGAAAACAAACAACACTCAGTCTTGAGGACAAGACTCCAGGTTACAGGTTTGATTGATTAAATTGATAAGATTCAAATTAGCACGTATCCAGTTTGATATCTGCCACATTACAAGTAAAGACTATAGTTGTGATAATAATCTTTGAAAAGTTTTTGAATACTTGGTAGCATGAGAGCACTATTGAAATAAATGCTTATTGTAATCATTTACTAGATATAACTAACTTCTCCTCTAGGAGAAACTTCTTGTTTTGTTTCCAGGTTACCATGGAAGAATGATTGATCACAACACTAGAATATTGTTTCTCTCATTTCTTATTATTGTATTTCTTACTTTTGGATCTTTTTTCAGGAAGGTCACAAGTAATAGCTATGAAGGAGCCACTTTGACAATTATTCTCACTATTATTATTATTATTATTATTATAAAGAGTATTATTCTTGTCTACTGTTTCTCTCTTGTTGTTCTTTTTCTGGGTAGGTCACACGTGATAACCATGAGGGATATATAGTGATGGTTGCAGGATGAAACATATTAGATGAGACATGGAGTAGACTATCCAAGTTGTATACATGATCATATACATCCATGTACTGAAGAAGAAGAAGAAGCTACTTTTGCTAGATACAAAATATCTCACATGGAGATAGATAATGAGGATCAAAAGTCTCCAAAGATGACATAACAAATCCCTCTAGTGCAGTTAATCACTCTTTGGATCACCAGGAAGAGTTAGTAGAGCCAGAAGGGCCTACCCAAAATCATTGCAGTAACCATGAAGATACCAATATGGTCCTGTGACACTTTGCAGGATGAAAAGCCATATAGCATTAACGATCCATATCATGAGAAACAGATGGCTCCACCAGTGGTGAGGTAGGTGGCCCCACCAAGTACCATAGTAGAAGAATCTAGAGTTCATAGGGATTCAACCCTCATGATCTAGTAAGGAAGAGAAATCTCCCCAGGACGATTCACAGAAATGTACAAAGCCTGATTTGTGTCCAGACGATTCTCCCAGCAAGAGGGAGAAGACTATGACGAGCCACTTGCTCTAGTAATTAGAAGAAGTATATATATATAAAACATGATTCATTAAAAGAAGCTGACACAATATGAGATTCATAGGGAGCAAGTATGATAGTCCTTGTATTTGAGATTCCGTTATCTCTAGTGCTAGTTGGCGTCGTACATGAGTTGGGCCATGGAGACATGAATACAATAGAATATTGAGTTAGCTCCAGAGAAAGAGGATAAGTTACCCTCAGTGTCAGTTATTGAGTCACTCTCAATTTCATATGAAGCTATTGTTGTGATAGAATAGATTAGCTATTATCAGAGTTCAAAAGTTATAGTGAGAATGGAGCAGTCATTCTCATCTTCAGAAAGAACAACTAAAGGTGCAAAGTCTTAGTTCCAGAAGGAACAGTTGCAGAGAGAGTAGACGACATACTCTCAGGTAGTGAGACAGAGAGTTCTTTGCAGAAAAAACATAGAGCTAGCACATGATTGTGCAGATTGAGTTGCAGCTGATCAAGTGTACTAGTTTGGTACAATGTGATGTGAAAATTTGGTTCATTTATATATTTGAAAGAACATGAGGATATATATATGTTTTGTGGTGAACATAGTGATTCATTAAATGATTGATCCTAGACATGTTCACCTGATTATGGAAAAAACATGTGATCAGGTACCTAAAGGGTACAATCGATTATGGACCCATATCTATCTTGGATTGTGACATAAGATTGCAGGACTACATAGATTCAGATTGGGTAGGAAGTGTCACAGACCAAAAAAATACATCTGAATGTTGATTCTGTATGGGATCAACTGTGATCTCGTGACTTAGTGAGAAGAAGACCTATATGGCACTCAATTACACAGAGGCATACTATGTGGCATCATGGTCAGCTTATGGCAAAGAAGTGTGGCTTCGGAAGTTGATTGCAGAATTGTTTGATCTCAAGTTGGAGGAAACCTGTATCTTTTATGACAACCAAAGTTGCATAAAATTTTTAGTGAATCCAATGTGTCATGGCAAGTCCAAGCATATTGAGATCAAGTACCATTATATCTGAGAGATGATACATAAGGGAGCAGTAAAGCTCCAGTATGCTCCTACCAACGAACAATAAGTAGACGTGTTGACTAAGACTCTATGGAGAGAGAATTTCAAATAATTTAGAGATGAACTTGGTGTTGTCTAGAAGGATTTTCCCTCATGAGAGGGAGTGATGTGTTCCCCAGTAGCGGGAAGTGATGTGTTCCCCAGTAGCAGGAAGTGATGTGTTCCCCAGTAGTGGGAAGTGATGTGATCCCTAGTAGAGGGAAGTGATGTGATCCCCAGTAGAGGGAAGTGATGAGATCCCCAATAGAGGGAAGTGATGAGATCCCCAGTAGAGGAAAATACCCCAGCGTAGGTTGGTAACCCCAATGCAGGATGGTATGCTACCCCAGGATTGGTTGGTAACCCCAACGCAGGCTAGTACGCTACCCCAACGCAAGTTGGTATGCTACCCCAGCGCATGTTGGTATGCTACCCCAGCGCATGTCGGTACGCTACCCCAACACATGTTGGTAACCCCAACCTAATTTGGTACGCTACCTTAGTGCAGGTTGGTAAACCCAACGCAGTATGGTACACTACCCCAGCGCATGTTGGTAACCCCAACACAGGCTGGTATGCTACCCTAGTACAGGTTGGTAACTCCAATGGAGGTTGGTACACTACCCCAACATACGTTGGTAACCCCAATGCAGGTTGGTATGCTACCCCAACGCAGGTTGGTAACTCCAACATAGGCTGGTACACTACCCCAATGCAGGTTGGTAAATCCAACGTAGGATAGTACACTACCCTAGCGTAGGTTGGTAAATCCAACATAGGATGGGATGCTACCCCAATGTAGGTTGGTACTCCAACACAGGCTGGTATGTTACTCCAGTACAAAAGGATGGTGAAAGTGCATAAATTCTTATGATATATAGATTCGATATTGACAACAAGGCAATGACCAAGTATGCAGAAGTGCAAAAGCAGTGATGATGACCATGACAAGAAAAATACCTTCCTTGCTAAGAGGGAGTGTTGAAGATTGAGTAGCTTTAGAAGACATCCTTATTTTATCTGACCAAGACAAACCCTAAAGAATATTATTATATTATATTTGTTAATCAGGCCCTATTCTGCCTTTTTAAAAGTTGGCCTTATTGTTTCTTGACATGTGAAACATAAAATAAAAGGGTAAAGTAACAGGTCGACCCAAACCTAATTTTAAGTTGGCCAAACCACTATTTATAAGGGAGGCTAGTGGCTCATTTTCACACTCACTCACTAGCTCCACAACCAAGAGAAAACATGCGCAATTTTGAGAGGGAGACACTACTGTAGCTAGGAGGTGACTTGGTGGAGGGTTTTGGTTTATCTCTTGGATGTATATTGGTTAAGTGGTGCACTACTCTTCCCTAGTCAAGGGTTAGAGGAGGATCTTTTTCTTTGTTAGTTCTCTCTTGGAGAGAAGCATTTTTCTTGGTTGGAAAATCTATATTGAGGAAGTTTGATGGGTTTTCCTAGGGTAAATCTTGTGCATGTTGTGAATGTTATTATTTCAGTGATCCTTTATATGCAATTATTGTGCTAATGGTTTAATAAGTAAAAGAACACTAATCTACTTAACTGCTTAAGTAGAAAAATCAATAAGTGCTAGTAAGCAAAACATCACTTGAAGAAACCATATTAAATATGTAGATAATATGGATTTAAAAAAAGAAACTGATGTTCTATATGGAACGATCTCGAAAAATTAGGTTATTTTAAAAAAACAACACTGAAAATGGACTTCGGATGTGAAATTTATTCCCTTTTCAAAAAAAGACATAAACGGTAACCAAAGATCCATGTGGCAAGTAGAAGTTGGTCCATGTGGTGATACCCCTTAAAATAACATCAGTTTTACAAATAAGTTGCTTTATGAAGTGACCCACTTTTATAAAAAGAAGCAGGGATCACTTTTACAATGAATTTACTTTATAAGAGAAACTTGCATCCAAAATAAATAACTTTAAAATAAAGCTACTTATAGTGATTCACTTTTATACTTGAAGTGGAATACACTTTACAATGGATGCATGAACCAAAAATGTGACTTGAACTCAAGAACTCTTGCTTAATAAGAAAACTTTTAACTAAGTGATCTAGTGAAAAACATATTGTATTGTTTAGAAGGAGGATTGTTGTTGTTGATGGCCTTGGAGAGCGTGCTCATAAAAATATATTTTCACACAAGAAAACAATTTCTCTTCTCTATGTCAACAAGGGTTAGATCTTGGTTAGCTTACCTGGAAAATGCACCCTTTCCGATATGTTTATAATTTTTAGAGATCACACAGAGCATGGGGAAAAGAGAATACGCAGATCCAAAAGAGTAGCAACACAGAAACAAAATAGAAGACTGAAATAAACTGAAATAATACTCTGCAAATTTTTTTAAAAGGGTGTATTCACACTTTATACCTTCGGATCTCACTGAAATGGTCATATCTTGGGAAAAAAAAAACCTTTTCGAGTGAAATGAAAATCATTCCTCACTGAAACAAATGCTACAGATGCAATGGAACAATCCTCTCAACCCAAAAATGTATGGAAATGATATAAACTATAGATGAGGCAACTTGGCTTCATGATCTCGATCTACAACGAGAGCGAGTCTTCAAACCTGCTCTGATACAATGTTCAACAACACAGGTATTCCAACAGAGGAAGAACAACTTCAACAATCAATCACCCAACCAGATCAATTATCGACATACCGATATTTTGACGTGGTAAAACCCCTATGAGGAAACATCCGCAGCCCCAACCAATGTGGCCACTTGGAGCAATTTATTAATGCAAAAGAAACAGGTTATAGAGAGATTTACAAGAGAGTTTTTCATAATTGATCATCTACAAATGACCCTCCATGCTATTTAAATAGATATAATGGACCGATTAGGTGTTAATCCACGAATCAATGTAGTCATTAAGATCAAGGAGAATATGAATCGTCAGATTAGTCTATGTTGGGAACATATTGTGACCGTCGGATTTCCTAACTACAAATGTATACTAATGCATACTAAAGAAACACACTAAGAAACACACTTTTACCTAATGACACATTATACCAAGTAGATCTTAACTAAATCCTAAGTGTCTAAATATCCTAACACTTTTTCATGGGGAACCTTTTGTTTTTCCTTGTTTTGAAAATGTTGGTCCCCGCTATATTACTACATTGAGTCTTCCTGGATTCACCATAGGGTTAACGGTATGGTTGTTTTCCACTGTGGTGATCCAAAATTCTCTTGGTGCTTCGAATGCAAGTCTTCCACCCCAACAACATCAGCCTCATGTTGACCCTTTGCCTTCTTCGCTCGTTGCATCTTCTTCCCTTTCTTCTTCTTTTCCTGGTGAAATCCTTGATGTTAGTAACTAGATCGCTAAGAAGAAGAAGAAAATGAATATTAATAAGAAGAAAAATAAACAAGGGGAGAATCAACCAACCACTGTTAAACATGCTCGGAGTGTTGATGATATTGACAAGTCTACCTACACATGTCGCAAGTACAAATTCCCTTGCAGGCTTTGTAAGGGTGACCACCTTCTTACGGATTGCCCTAGTCTTCCCAAGGTATTAGAAGTGTGGTCTATGAGTTCCCAACAACCCGCATCACCAACCTTTGAACATCATGATGATGACAACCCATCAACCAATAATCATCAGATTTGGGGCAAAAAGGGTCAAGTCAAGATTCCTTGCTGGTTCTACAGAGAAATGCACCGCACTTACCTTTTACATCGTATGGATGATGCTTCACAATTTTTGGAAGACATTGCGATTTCCTAGAAACAACTTCCAGTTGCTTCCCATGAACCTTCTCCCAACCAACCATTGGTTGATGAAGTGGTTGGTCTAATTCCATCCTCGGTCGATCCCATTCTCCCCTTGGAGAGTGAAGTTAATAAAGTGGTCAGTCCAATACAATCCTCGATCAATCCCACTCCTCCCTTAAAGAGTGAAGTGGATACCGCTCAGGTTCTTATTGTCACTTCATATTTCTCTAGACAAGGGGACATTTCACGTGTTTCAACAAAACCCCCTCTAAGTACTGAGGTAATTTCCTTTGATTGGGATAGGCTGGCAGAGCCTTGTCTTCCTTCCTACCTTCCTTTACAAATCCCATTGCAGGTTTGTGATAATATCACGATACATCACACTATTATAGACGAAGGAGATTTTGTTAGTATTCAATCCTCAAATGCTTGGCCAACTATTGGCTCCCCCCAGTTTGTGTCGGTGACCCATCATCTGTGGGATTTAAATAGAAGATATAGCGAACCTTTAGGGATCCTTCCTTAGATTCCCATCATCTTGGGAGGGAAAACTATCTATATCAATGTTATGGTAATCCAAGGCCCCTTGGAGTTTGATTTTCTCCTTGGGAAGGATTATGTTTACACTATGAAAGTTTTCATGTCCACACTCTTTCGAGTGATGAATTTATCTGATAATCAAAACATTGTGACCATTCACCAGTTTTCATTCATTGGTCATGATCTGACTATCGAACATCCAACTCCCATGAGTGCTCCTTCTATACAAGTGGTATCCCCCCCGTCACAAGTTAATTATGTGGCATTATGTCCCATGCCTTCAGTTACTAATGAGAAGGAGCCTATCGTTGCATGCTCATCTTATTTGGAGTTAGATTTGGTAGTTGACATGGTGAACCACTCAATAAGGGATTTGAAGCCTGATCTTTTCCTCATTACCCATACTGAGTCCCTTGAAATGCATTCCTTCTAGATTGTTGTTATTCCATCTAATGGAGACTTCTTGGAAGCCACAATCAAGGGTTTCGAGCCAATTTCCCATTTATATGTCAAGCTCATTAAAAAATGAAACAGAGGATTACGAGCATAGTTCACATTTCTATGTCAATCTCATTAAAAATTGAAACAAATGATCACGATCATAGTTATTTTCTTCTATCAAGCTCATTAAAAAATGAAATAGATAACCATGAGCATAGTTAATTTTCTGTGTCAATCTCGTTAAAAAATGAAACAAACCCCCCTCCGATTGAGTCAAGTCTTTCACTATATCTCATAAATTTTGAATCGAGTCTTTCACTAGATCTCATAAACATTGAGTCGAGTCTTTTGCTAGATATCGTAAATGTTGAGTTGATTCTTTCACTAGATCTCATAACTAAACCTTCATTTCTTCCGCATGTGTCAATTGATCCTCTTTCTTCCTCCCCCTCCGGTGAACCTTTTCCTCTTAGTAGCTAGAATTATGATTGAGTGCGGAAGAAGATTTGACGGATGAAATAAAGATTAGGGGGCATGTCTCCAGCCTATGGGAATCATGTTGGAGTTAAGCCGCTAGCCTCTGTTGATTATGTTGGGGGAAAAGTACCAACCTCTGGACAATATCTTGGGAAGAAACCCACCAATAAGTATCACTTCGAGCATAGTTTTATTTTCGGTTTCAAGCTCATGTAAAAATGAAACCAACCCCAAACATAATTTATTTTCTAGTTTCAAGATCGCGTAAAAATGAAACCAACCCCAAGCATAGTTTATTTTCTTGTTTCAAGCTCACGTAAAAATGAAACCAACCCAGAGAAAAGATTCATTTGATGGTTTCAAGATTGTGTAAAAATGAAACCAAGCCCAAGAACATTTTTATTCTCTGTGTCAAGCTCATTAAAAAATGAAGCAGACAACCGAGCATATTTTTATCACTTTTTCGGGCTCGTAAAAACTGTATGAAAAAGGAACTCTTTGGAGTCTCCTTTAAGTTTTTTTTAGACTCTCTAAAAATGAAATGATTGTCGAGTGATATTGTTTCCTTTCACACTCGTTAAAATGATTTGAAAGGGCGTCTATTCGATGTAAGTTTAACCCTTTTTTTCGGACCAGATGAACTAATTACAAAAAATGAATACTCTAGTCAACCTTGGCTAGAAGAGTTCTCCCTTGTATTGTTTTATACTTTTTCGAGCTTGGGGGACTAATTTATGAAAAATAATGTCCTTGGAGTCTTCTTTAAGTTCTTTGCAAACTCTCTAAACATGAAAATATCGTTGAGTTTACCTTCTTTGGGCTCATAAAACTATACATTGAAGGACTGATATGGGATATATGGGATTGAACCCCTCCTTTTTCAAGTTCATTAAACATGTGATGGGGGAATCATTGAAGATGAGATATACTGAACATCTATTATCCTCCTCAATCTCATTTAAAAAAAATAGGTACTCGTCATTCATGGTGGGGGAAAATTTGAGGGAAGTGGGTCAGTTTTTTGGAAAGCATTATGGAATCTATTTTTTGTCACCGTTGAACATGGCACATGTTTGCGTCTTGTATTACAGTTGGGTAATCTACTTGTATTTGATTCATACCAATCACATGATTTATCTCTACTCCTTTATTCGAAGAGTTCCCATGTGATCGTTGCACTATGTTTTGGTTCTTATCTGCTCGAGTCAATGTTTCCAAGTCAGTTTTTGTGCCTCACAATGTTCAAGGGAAGTTTCACTTCAAACCAACCACTCTGTAGTATTACCAACCTTCATCCTTATGTCAGTTTGTGCTCATTTGATCTATCATCTTACATCACTTTCCTATTTCAGTTTCATGTCAATGATGGGGGATACATCATGGCCCTCCTTCAACGAGTCTGTTCTTGTTGACTTTAACACATTATCTAGGAATTAGAATTAGAAACTAGTTAGTACCTTGGAATCTTCATGCATCAATGGCAAGTCTCCTC
>ML776821.1:1682492-1694803 GCA_009831015.1 Picea engelmannii
CTCTGCTATGCCATCTTGCTGCATCACTGCTGCTTCTTTTGTGAAGCCGTTGCACTCACAGATCCAAAGGAAGGTGAGGAAAGAATCCGTTTGCATGCATTTTGCAATCTAATATCACTTTTGGGCACTTATATTACAAGCTTCGATTTTTAACAGTTAAGGCTCTGAGAATAATCGCAAGCAAGATGGGGAACACCAAATGGAACTTCAGCGTGGACCCTTGCAGCCGCGACCCGTCCTGGTATACTCTCGATGACAGGGAGAGTGAGCTCGGCGTTATGTGCAACTGTGCCTTCAACAAAAGTACCACTTGCCATGTCCTTCAAATGTAAGCCAGATCATTATTCCACATAATAGTGTGCGTACTTTAAAGGCTGGACTCATGCCTTTCTGCTTCTGTTTGCAGAAAAGTTCTGTATGAAGAAATGACGGGAATTATCCCGCCGGAGATGGCTAATCTCACATATCTCGAAAACATGTAAGCTAATTCGGAAAGTCCGTCATCTTTCTCCTAATTATTCATCTGAAAATTCCCAGGAATGGATAGGGTTTGGTAATGATAGAAATTAGCTGTGTTGTTTAAATTCGCAGAGATTTGAGATACAACCTTCTGCATGGATCGATCCCGGCATCGCTGGGCTCCTTGACTCGCATGCAATATCTGTAAGTCATTGCTTGTTCGTCGTTGATGTTTTTTTATGAATAAAGAGCTGCTGGGGGATTCGAATGTGAATATCCGTTGGATTGATGTTGCAGGTCGTTCGGAACAAATAATTTGTCTGGTGAAATTCCAAAGGAGTTTGGGAAGCTCACCAATATGATATCACTGTAATCTTATTTCTCTACTTTGATTTCATTTCGCATTGAATCATCTGTAAATATTTAAGGGTCGGCTATAGCGTACAGGCTTGTTCTGGTTTTGCAGGGGCTTTGACTCGAACGATTTATCCGGGATGATACCTCTAGAGCTGGGGAACTTGACAAATTTGGAGCAACTGTAAGCTTCTTTGTCTTCCTTTTTCAATTACTATACCAGTGAACTGATTAATTCCTTCTTAACTGAAAGGAAAATATATTAAAAATAAAAGTAGAGATAATTTTTTTTTTATATAAATAATAATAATCTATTATACTAAATTGGTGTATGAGACTATCTTGTTTGTGGCACAAAGAGATTTGACGGGTAAAGTTTACTGAGGTATACATACCCTACCCCCTCTAGATTTGAAGTTGTGACCTCTTAAGAAGAAACACATGTTCTTAACCATTAAGCCCACTCACGCTGTATTGTGACCTCTTAAGAAGAAAGACATGTTCTTAACCGTTAAGCCCACTCACGCTGTATTGTGACCTCTTAAGAAGAAACACATGTTCTTAACCATTAAGCCCACTCACACTGCACTGTATAATGAGATGGGAAAAATGATAAAAGAGATAGTGAATTTTTCACAAATCCATAGATCTTTCTGAACAAGAGTTAAGGAATTTCAGAGGTACAAAAAGCCCTAGGAATGATAAAATCTCTGAAAACCTGGAAGGAATTTCGGAGCGACAAAAAGCCCTAGGAATGATAAAATCTCTGAAAACCTGGAAGGAATTTCGGAGGGACAAAAAGCCCTAGGAATGATAAAATCTCTGAAAACCTGTAAGGGATTTAATATCCACAAAGTGACAACATACGAGGAGGATGTACTTGACAAGAACGGTGGCTAGGGCTTTTGGAGTTTTATCCCAGCACCCGGCGTCGTCTCGCGCTCCTCATGCAACCTTGAATTATCCGTGTTTGAAAGCCATTCCATCTGAGAAAGGGCTTGAATCTATTTTAACACGTTTGGATTCCATGTTTGAAAGTTATTCCATCTGAGACGCGATTGGGTTCGGGGTTGCAGACTCGGTATGTATTGAAGGACATGGTCTCATAGTGGAATAATTGGTGGGGGATAGATAAGGGAATACCCTACTAGAACCAGGGCTGAGGATTAAGAAGAGGGAAGATGTTGGGGTTCGAAACAAAGGCCAAAGTGCATGAATTTGAGCGTTAAGAAGGTTAAGAGCGTTAAGTATTGCTGTTCCGGGATTTGGTATCCTAACAGTAGTTGTTGCACAGGATAAGGAAAGTTTCGAGCCCCCAATTCTTCATGTTCGTCAAAGGATGGCTTGCTTTCTCCTTGAAAATGGATATGATGCAAGTCGTATTAAAGAAGGTGGTACTAGGGGAACATACTCAAATCTTGTTCACCTTGCTTTGACCAAGAGAATAAGAAGGAAAATGTCCAATCAATGAGGGGAAAACTTCCAACCCTTCCTAATTATGGAACAATTGAGTAATTGGTAAATGTTTGGGAAAGTTAAAGATATACATAATAGAAGTAGGGGGATATGTGAAATTTAGGAACAAACCATGAATGAGAGTAATTGGTGAATGTCTCGAAAAGTATATATATAGAACTGGGAGGAATATGTGAAATTTAGGGATAGGGTGTGTGTTGAAATGGACTTGGATGATGGGCTACCAAATAGTCTTGAAGTAGTAGCAAGAAGGTGGGCTTATCACCAATCTCTCCATTATGTTCGTAACCTTTTTAGATGTGTATCTCTTTTAGATGCTCACATTGCCATAAATATGGAGATTTAAAAGATGGTTGTACAAAGAGTTTGAGATAAGGGAATTGGCAATGGGTGTCACAAAGGAGGTCGAGGATTTGGTATATAAGGTTAATGAAGTAATGCTAGAGAACGACAATGGGAATATTATGAATTGTCAAAGGGAAACCCCTAAGATCAATGTGGAGATTTCTCTTGAAGAGTCCATGAAGGGGTCATCAAGTTATTTTACAATGTCAAGTAATGATGACCAAAGTATTGTGCTTTTGTTCAACAATGCCACTGAACATATGGATCATGTTTATAATCTAGACCTGTTAATGATTCAAGAAACAAATATGTAAGGAGAGAAGGTGAGGAATTTCTTAACTCATATTTTTAATGGATGGAATTTTGTCATTTATGATGGTGTAGGTAAATAAAGAGGATCGATAACATGATATAATTGTGTCGTTTATGGTGTTGTATGTAAATATGTAGGACTGGTAACATGATGGAACCAATTATTTAATTTGCAAAACACTAATATTGTTCCATCAGGGATATGGAAAAGATTGTTCTCATTGGAATTATAAAAGTCCTCTATAAAAAATTATGGACCCTACAATGATAGGTTAAATTGTTCGGAGGAATTATTTTAACCATAAATATTGAGAGGTCAAAATGTGTTATTTTCCAAATGCTTAAAATATCCAAATAAACGAGAAGTACACACCATGTACCCAATGTGAGCATTGAGCACAAATCCAATAATTATAAGAGAGATAAGTTACACAATAACTCCTTAAAGAATAAGAGAATCTCCAAATACTGCATATATGCCCCCACTTGGGGTCATATCATATACATTTAACCCCATATATGCCCCCCTTGGGGTCATATCAAAATGTCATTGTTTGAGGGGATCTGAACTTTTTCTAAGGTAGGGAGAAGTGTGGGGTGAAGCTGGTAGGATGGACCCATTGGCTACCTTTCTATTGGAGAAGCTAGAGAAGGTAACTCTTTGTGATCCAAATCCAATCAATTTGACTCCTAATCTCTTTGCAATGAGAGTCTAAAGGATGAAAAGAATCCCTAGGGGTTCTTCATGAGATTTTGGCTTAAGGATGTGCCGTAGACCCCCGACCCTCAGGCCAAAATCCACGCAGGATCGATCTTCTTTGAATCTGCAGAACTGAAATAGTTCTTTCGGGCCCTCACTGGAACCCCACAGATCCAATCCACAGGTCCTTCCACGAAAAATCCACCCGCACAACGTGCACTAGGCGTGAGTCTTCACCTCCTTCTCACCGAACTCGAAATAGAGTTCTCCCTTGACCCAACGGTCCTGGCTGTATCGGGATTTCGGTAACCGGGAGTTTGAAATGTAGCGACCCAAACCACTGCCTCCCCTACTTTTCGAACCTCGAAATGTCGAAATGCCGAAAAGGGGTGCTATTCCTCCGAATGCTTTCGGGATTTCACAATTTTGCGAGTCGGGACTCCACATTTCCCGACTCCTGGCCTCTCGAACACCCGGGTCCCAGAATGCCAAAAAGGGCTTAACGAGATTTGGCTCCTACCATAGCCACCCACATCCTTTCAGAGATTTTCCCAAAACCTTGACCGCTAGCCACGTGTCCTCCTCAATGGACGGTCCTAGTCCTTTCACGAATTCTCCTTTCGCGATTTCGGCAACTCTTCACTACTGATCTCCCGGTGTCCAAATCCATGAATTCCCGAAATGGCTCAGATCTTTTCGGGATTTCACGAATCGAGATTTCACGATGCAATGACTCCAAAATCTCTTGTCGCACCAATCCCTGAATTCCCAAAATGTGAATTCGCACAAGATACGACGACTCTCGTTGGATTGGATCCAACGACCCCTATCTCTCCTGAGCTTATGGGTGATTGTAAAGGGACTCGCCTTAACCCCCTTACTCCTTTGCAAGATCCGATGGCTCTCAGGACTTCAGTGCTTCTCCACAAAGTGTTCCTGTCGTCTGTTTCAACTCCTCTCCTGCGCGACCTCCTAGAGGTTAAACTCCATACACCTTCCTCCAGATCTGATGGTTATTGATCCTTTGCACTAGATCAGACGGCCCATATATGTTTCTCTTCCTTGTGCTCTCTCCTCCTAATGTCTGGACGTGAAACTCGACGGTCCAGATCTCATCTCTCCAGCTGATCTAACGACAACTGTGCTCTACCTCCTGAGCTTGAGAACTTCCTCCCTCCCCTTAGGATATTTTCTGAAGTTTCAAAGGCCTCGACCTTTTCTTCCTCTGTGAGCTCAATTCCCTTGGATATCGCCTGCATTCTAGGAACGCTATCCCTCTTGAGCTTTTTCCACTGTGAAACCTCAAAGTGTTTCTCGACCTTCTTCTCACTCTATTGTTACTTGGTGCACTAAGGTACTATCCTTTCTGAGCTTTATTTCTCTGAACCTCAAAGGTTCCTTCAAACTCTCCAACCTCTTGCAGGACCTTTGCACAAAATGGTGCTATCTCTTCTGAGCTTATCTGTGGCTCTGACCTCAAAGTGTCTCTATCCCTTTCTCTCCTTGAAGGGATGTAAGTGCCCTCTAGCAACTTCCTGCTCAAGCACACTTTCCTTAGCCTGCAGGGTGTTCAGTAACCCTGTGAGTGTCTCCTCTTGTGACACTTCTCTTCTTTATGAACACAAACAAGAGTTCCTTCTGTGCACACTTGCATCAACTCAATGCCCACCTGGCAGAGTTCTCCAGAATCCTCAGTGACTCTGGTTTTCTCACCGAATTTGAAATAGAGTTCTCCTCAATGTATCCTCTGCATTTGCTCAATGCCTTCCTGGCAGAGCCTTTACAGAATTCTCAACAATTATGCTTCTCTTCTCTATGCTCTCCTTTGCACAGTTTCTCCTTCAAGGTTTTCAACAACCTTGAGGCTTCCTCCTTGAGTTAATGACTTCCTCTAGTGTGCCCTCTTGCAACATCTTTGTCTGAAATTCCACAGAATTTAGAAGTTCACTCCTTCCACTGGCTTGCAGAACCCACAGTATTCTGTCATGTAACCTTTTGCATGAAGCCACAAAGAACCCAAACCTGAAATCAAAGAACTCACATATAGGAAAATCTATCTATCTCCTGCAGATGGAACTTAACATACATTTACAGCATGAATAAACACACAACATTCAATAAAGACACATAAACACATAGAAAACACATATGCAGGAAAAAATGCTTGTATTAACATCAATGTATAATTACAATGTGTTCGAGCTCGGACTGCAACAGAGTCTCGGCTCTCCTCTCCTATCTCTATCTTCCTATTCTCTCCCTTTCTTCTCTTTTTTTCTCCCTCTGCCTAAGTGAAAAACAAAAGATGATCTTTTTACAAAAGGGGGCTCCTCGAGCGCTTCCCTCCATCCTCACCAACTCTCATTAATTTACATTCAATTACATTGAATTGTTGTCTAGTCTGAATTGGATCTAGATCTCAGCCTTACAACCATTTAAGACAACCTTTATCTAAAGCCTCTGTACATGCATGGATTTTGGCTCTTCGGCCTTACAATCATTAAATACAATTTCAAAAATTGAAATTTGAAAGTGAGAGGGCTGTGCCTCTCCTCTCCATTGAATGTGCACTTGATGTGCTGGATAGCTGGCGCGTTACTGGATTGGAGCGATGCTCCTGCATCATACTCCTCTGCTGCAAAAATCATGAGCTCCTGCTCATGAGCTTCCCATCATGGTTGTCGAAATCCACCTGGATCCCAAACAGTTCTTTGGAGTTGTCCATTTGCTCCACCGCTTCACTGTTGCTACTGCATCTGTTGCCCTGCTACTATGGCAGGTTCTCTTCTACTCAGCTCCCCTTTGCTGACCGCTTCTGCTAATCTGATCATCAGCCTTCTGATCTCCTCAATTATCTAGTCCATTTGCTCCTAGGGTTGGCTCTCCTTTTGCAGCCTTCTCCACTGCATTTCTTCCCTGCAAATGGGAAGACCAATTAGATCTCCCATTCCATCTTCTTACTCTTTGGCCTCAACTTGCCACCCTACTGCAAAATTTATCTCTGCAGTCTTATCCTCTTGACTGACTTGTTGTTCAGTGACCTTCTCTGGCAGACTTTCTTCTTCCATTTCCCCTTGTGCTAGTTGAATTCTAGCTACTCCTCAGACTGGAATTCTCCTTCATCTTCTACTGCACGCTTCGACACTGTAGTTATCATCATTTGTTCATCTCCCTGGCTGAAATTTCTGAGTGATTCCTCGGAATTCTCCTCTGCTAACATCTGCATGATTGTCTACTCATGGTAGCCATCCACTAGCTCTGATTTGTTCAACCAATCCTCCATCATTTCTAACTCCTTCTCCCATGGAGTGATCATCTTATCTTCATGCTCTTCTTCTTCTGTCAGCTTCAGTGTTGCAGGTGTCTTTGTTTCAACTACGTAGCTGAAATCTTTGAGCCATTCTTCTGAATTCTCATCTTCTTCTCCTTCTACTGGGGTATCTCCTAATGTCTACCCCATCTCTTTGACAATCACAGCTGGTTGTCCTTCCATTGCTGCTGCATTGGCAACACACACACTGGCCTCAACTGGGCTATATGGAAGGAATACCTTTATCCCTCCAATCATCAGAATGCTCTTCTGATCTTCCTTCTCTATCAGTTGTCCACGCTGATATGAACTCACCTCTGAGCTCATCTCTCTCCCTTGCCCTCCTAGCATTATCGAGTTTCTCCTCTTTCTATGCCCACCTGGCAGTCTATGAGATCAGTCGATCCCATCTCAGTGCCCTCCTAGCAATTTGAACTTTCATCACCACCCTCTTGGTAGTATACGAGACCTTCACTTGATCTCTTTCTATTTCCCACTTGGAAATTTGAAAGTCCATTTCTTCCCACTTGACAGTCTATGAGATCTTCCAGTGATCTCTCCTCTTCATCACCACTGATATTTCTCCTAGCTTCTGGTTCACACACATGAACCATCTCCTCTTCATCTCTGAGGCTTTCCACATACCTCAACCATTCCTTTAATAGCCTTTGCTTTCCTCTAGACAACAATTTCTTGACTGGCCACTTTTCTTTCCTCCTCAGAGGCCATTCCTACACCCAATGTGTCTTTGCATTCTGTTGCACCTGCAGTGCAAGCTCCTCCATCCTCGCTCTCACCTCAACGAGTTCTTTATCCATTTCATCTTTTCTCTGCTGGTGGTGGTTCTTCTTTCCACCGCGTCCATGGCCTTCAGTAGCCATCTTCCTGTTCCTGTCTTCCCTCCTGGAAAACTTGTTGTTGTCACTCTGCAACCGTGAGTGCTTCCAACCTTTCCTACAGTCTTCCTGACTGTCTATTGACTGTTGCGCGCCTTGCAACAATCATCATAGAGCTTCAACACTTTGTCTTCCTCTTCGTTTGTCTGTAAGAAAATCTCAACACTCCTTGCCTCTGTCGCCTACAGAAATCAAATCCTACTCTGATACCACTTGATGGTGTGTATCAGAGTATTTTCTTCATCTACTTTGCCTCCCTCTGCCTGCAGTCTACAGACAAAAAATGGCTTTGATACCACAATGTCGCAGACCCCCGACCCTCAGGTCGAGATCTACGCAAGATCGATCTTCTTCAAATCCACATAATTGAAATAGTTCTTTCGGGCCCTCACTGGAACCCCACAAATTCGATCCACAGGTCCTTCCACGAAAACCCCACCTGCACAACGTGCACCAGGCATGAGTCTTCACCTCCTTCTCACCAAACTCGAAATATAGTTCTCCCTCGACCCAATGGTCTTGGATGTATCTAGATTTCGGTAACCGAGAGTTTGAAATGCAGTGACCCAAACCACTGCCTCCCCTACTTTCTAAACCCCGAAATGTCTAAATGTCGAAAAGAGGTGCTATTGCTCCAAATGCTTTCGAGATTTCACGATTTCGTGAGTTAGGACTCCACATCTCCCAACTCCTGGCCTCTCGAACACCTGGGTCCCGGAATGCTGAAAAGGGCTTAACGGGCTTTGGCTCCTACCTTAGCCACCCACATCCTTTCAGATATTTCCCCAAATCCTTGACTGCTCGCCACGTGTCCTCCTTGATGGACGGTCCTAGTCCTTTCGTGAATTCTCCTTTCGCGATTTCGGCGACTTTTCACTCCTGATCTTCGTGTGTCCAAATCCTCGAATTCCCGAAATGGCTCAGATATTTTCTGGATTTCGCGAACCGGGAGTTCAGGAAAGTAGTGTGGCCAATTGTTTTCTCTTGGCACTGCAAACTTTCATAGGCGCTACGAACTCGCTAACAGAGGCATTACGAACTTATTTCCTGTAGCAGATGCATCTCAATATTTGATCATAAATCCAAAACGATGATGTGGGTTTCTCTAAATTTTTTTGTGGAGGAGAATGATAGCCTTGTTGACTTGGTGACCAAATTTCAGTTTGAACGAGTTTGTAATTCGAGAGATAAGTTTAAAACACCAGTGCGATACAAACCGGGGATGCAAACTCTCTATTTTATATAGTTGTTGGATATTCACCTTGTTTGGAGGTTGCCACCTGTCAAGAAAGGTTAGAATGGTCTCCTAGAAGTTTGTTGGACATTTGTTCCATCTCCATATCAATCAGGATGACATGTTTCAAAATTAATTTATCATCATAGACAAAATCCCCCCAAAATAGGAATTGGTTAGGCTTTTGTTGGAATCTTTTGTATCAAGACTCCTAAATGGAGGAGGATCCTATGTAACTCCTTAAGGTAGATAGATATTATTCACTATAAATGAAAGGGTTTTTGATGAGAAAAGGGTTGGGTTCACAAGCCAAGAGAGGAGAGAGTTGGAGGAGTAGTTTTAGTTCCCCATCTGTAAGCCTGAGGGCCTGTTTGTAATGACATTTTCTTCCATTAAAGATTCATGCCATTTTCTTCCATTAAAGATTCATGAGAGCTATTATCAGATTATCTTCAGTGTTTTTCCATTTCTTTGTTGTATTCTTTCTTGAAAACATTACAAGTTTTGAGGATCATAGATGCCATTGATGTATGGATTCATGAACAATAGAGGATTTGTTGTAGCTTTCCCATTTTACCATTGTTTATTGTCAAAGAAATCTTTATCTGTTTGCAGAAAGGATCTCTATACAATGTATGTTATTCCTTTTTTCATATTCACCATGATTCTACTCATAATTATATATCCATTTTGTCTGATATACAGTTTGATTTCCTTTGATCTATAGGATGTTGTGACTCATTTCCCAATGGAATGCCTCTGCACACAATTTGTTTCCCTCTCCCTTTCTTTCCTAGTCTTTTTGATCCACCTACTCAAACAATTTAATCCATTTATATTCTTATGGGTACTAGGATTTCACTTACAACAGTCTAATTGTGACTCTCAGTGCTAACATTTTTGGCGTCGTTGTCAGGGAGCGGAGTGTGAAGCAAGTTTCCCTAGGAGAACAACAAAGGTCCAACTATTGATGGTATACAAGAGAGGGGCACATAAATTGACTGTAATCATATGCCTTTCAAATCCACAATCAAAGACTCCATTGGAGGAAGGATCCTACTAACAGAAAGATGAAAATATAGAAGGGACAATCCAGGTATCAGTTCATTAGTTTTCTCCATGAACTTTTGTTCTTTTTCATCAATGCATTCCTGTCTTTCCCTTTACATATAAGAAGGATTATCCTTTTCTTTTTTTACTCTGATGATCATCAACATTCATTTATATATCCTTCCTTGGAAGAAGAAGGTCTCCATTATGCATGTGTTGTAGATGTTGATCATGTCTCCTCACCTCAACCTATTGAGAAGAACGAGGTTTATATCTCAATCCTTCCTGCACATGCTCATCCTTGTAATCATGAGGATGATGAAATTGATTCATTATCTTCTCAGATCTTATCACCTACTACTATCATTGTTGAGCCTTGCAATCAACTTGTTAAACCTCATTTTCATCCCACTACTAGCCAAACTAGAATCAAAGAGAAAATGTTTAGACCTTTAAGACTACCATCTCATCTTCATCCTTACCCTCTTAATTTCTTTGAGTATCTTCCTCATTTTTCTGGAGAGGGTCATATTACTGTCAAGAGGCATTTGAGAACCTTTGAGAACTTTGTTGAGCAATTTGAGATAGTACATGAATATGTTACTACGAGGTTGTTTTCCAAATCCTTGTTTGGGGATGTTGCTTTGTAGTTTAAGGGTTTGGGAGCTGATTCTGTTGGTTCTTGGATTGAGTTATGTAATGTAATTTTAAATTATTGGGGTGCGAATAAATCATTTGATCAATACCTGGTTGATTTTAATGTTTTGAGGAGAGGGGAGGAAGAAGCTCTGGTTGCCTTCAATATGATATTTTACAATTTTTATCATAGCATGCCATTGGAAATCTGGCCTTCTGAGACTGCTTCCATGGTGTACTATGTAGCAACTCAACATTTAGATCTTGTCCTTATCCTGAGAGAAAGGAAATCCTCATCATTAATACAGTTGTTTGAAGATGCATAGGAAGTCAATGAGAACATTCGATCTTGCAAAAGGATTCGAGATCAGGCCTACCTTGAAATTCTGCATGCACAGGAACAACAAGAAGAATGTGAGTATAATTCAAATTTGGGACATCATTTGACATTTTTTCTCAGATTTTTTTATGGATCGGGATGTACATCATGCTTATGATTAGTTTCCAAATCATTTTGAGCTTGCATTAAAGGATTATTGTATAGATAACTATATATTCTTAGCTGATCATAATCAGAATGCTTTGAATCCTGCTATACAATTATCATATGACCTTTTTTATGAAGAGGAAATTGTCATTCTTGATGATCAAGAGTTGCTCATGAAAGAACAAGAAGGTCATCTATTTTCAAGCAAAGGGGAATGTATGCATGGGAAATTATCTTTTTTGAATCAACATGTTTATGATCTTGGTTTTGAGGATCTAATAGCAACTTTATTGGGGTTATATCTTTCAGATTTCATTATTTCATCGGTCTTTATGGGTGAATATGATTTTCTGAAGAAGTTTATATCATTGTTGTTATATTTCTATTATTATCTATTGATTAATGGCAGAGATGGGATTCTTTCAGTCCTAAAGTTATTTGAATGGTTTATGTGGAAGTTTTCATTTACTTGAGCAAGTTGCAGATCTAGTTAGAGGTAGGATAGCATAGGAAATAAGCTTTCTTCCCGAGCATTTTCTTTCCTTCAGCTTACATAGTGTGATGATATTTGCAGTATGAGGTTTGTTTGCAACAAGTTTATTATTTTTCTTGAATAAGTGGTGGATTTTGGCATTGTTATAGAGGGTGGTTGCATAGATGACTCCATAGCCCATGGACAAAGCCATTGGAACTACATGTTCTTTGAAACTCACAGGGAGCATGCCATCCCTTGTGGAGCCAGATGTTATTACATAGAGTTGTGGGGGAATCAAAAATTCATTTTAGTCTTTTTCTTTGAGTCATAAGTTCTTTATAGTTCTATGTTTTCTTCCTAGAGTCATTTTTCAATATTCAGATTGTCTTTATAAACCCAAGTCATTTTATCCTTAGTCTAGGATCTTGTGGTTGTGTCTGTTAATGTTTATGCCATTATTATAGTTCTTTGCATTTCATAAGATAAGAGCATAATAAGAACAAGATCACTGAGAAATACACATCCACAAGAGACACAACATTTATCCTGGGAAACCCTCTAGGGGAAGAAAACCCAG
>ML776821.1:1718465-1751768 GCA_009831015.1 Picea engelmannii
CATGATAGAGGAATACCAATCCATAATAAAGAATGATGTATGGGAAATAGTTCCCAGACCAAAAAGTAAGGATGTGGTATCATCAAAATGGCTCTTCAAAATAAAACATGTTGTTGATGGAAGTATTGAGAAGTATAAAGCAAGATTTTTCACTCGTGGATTTTTCCCAAAGGGAAGGCATTGAATATGAAGAGACATTCGCTCCTGTGGCCAGATACACTTCGATCAGGACCATTATAGCTCTTGTAGCTAAGATGAAATGGAAGCTGCACCAGATGGATGTGAAGACAGCTTTCCTGAATGGTGTTATCGAAGAGGAAGTGTATATAGAGAAACCCTAAGGATTTGAGGTTGAAGATAGGAAGTCTCATGTCTGTCGATTGAAGAAAGCCTTATACGGATTGAAGCAAGCTCCCAGAGCTTGGTATGGCCATATATACAGTTTCTTGACAAGCTTAGGATTTACCAAGAGTAAAGCAGATTCAAATCTCTACTTCAAGATCATGGATAACGAACCAGTAATACTATTACTGTATGTGGATGACTTGTTCTTAACTGGAGAAGAAAATCTCATCGCTGAATGTAAATAGAGACTTTCCGCAGAATTTGAAATGAAAGACCTTGGCCTAATGCATTACTTCTTAGGTCTTGAGGTATGGCAGAGTCCGGAAAGAATCTTCCTTAACCAGGGGAAGTACACGGTCGAAATCTTAAAGAGATTCGACATGCTAGAATGCAAGTCCATGAATACTCCCATGGAAGAAAAGATGAAGTTGTTGGTCGATACTTCGTCGGACTTGATAGATGCCACTTTGTACAGACATACTATTAGATTGTTGATGTACCTGACGAACACCAGACTAGACATCTGTTTTGCAGTGAACACATTGAGTCAGTTTCTAGTAGAGCCCAGACGTGTTCACCTAGTGGCTACAAAACATGTGATGAGGCACCTTAAAGGTACAGTGGATTATGGTCTCAGCTATGATGGAGATCATGACTTCACACTGAGTGGATATACTGATGCAGATTGGGCAGGAAGCATTGCTGACAGAAAAAGCACTTCTGGGTGTTGTTTCAGTTTGGGATCAGCTATGATCTCGTGGCAGAGTAGGAAGCAATCCAGTATTTCTCTCAGCATAGTGTAAGTAGAGTACATTTCCGCATGTTCTGCTAGCTGTGAAGCTATATGGCTTCGAAAGTTCCTAACATGCCTATTTGATTTGGAGATGAGAGCAATCATGATTCTATGTGACAATCAAAGCTGCATTAAAATGATAGAGAATCCTGTGTTCCACGACAGGTCGAAGCACATAGATATCCACTATCATTTCGTCTGCGACATGGTATAGAGAGGAGCCTTGAAGCTCCAATACATTAACACGGATGAACTGGTTGCTGATTTGTTGACTAAGCCTCTATCTCGTGTAAGTTTGAACACTTTCAAGATAAGCTTGGTATTATCCAAAAGGACCCTCCCTGAAAAGGCGAGTAGATGTATTCCTTCCTTCTGACCTCGCTGTTAGACGTAAATAAAGATGAGTCATGCTTTTGACCTCGTTGTTAGGCATAAAGCATGACACCGTGTGATCCTTGTTTCTGGCCTCGTTGTTAGATGTAAAGCAAGATGAGTCTTGCTTCTGACCTCATTGTTAGACGTAAAGCATGATGCCGTGTGATCATTGCTTCTAACCTCACTGTTAGATCTAAAGCAAGATGAGTCATGCTTCTGACCTCACTGTTAGACATAAAGCAAGATGAGTCATGCTTCTGACCTCGCCGTTAGACGTAAAGCATGATGTTGTGTGATCCTTTCTTCTGACCTCGCTGTTAGACGTAAAGCAAGATTAGTCATGCTTTTGACCTAGTTGTTAGACGTAAAGCATAACGTTGTTGATTCCTTGCTTCTAACCTAGTTGTTAGACGTAAAGCAAGATGATTCCTCGCTTTTGACCTCGTTGTTAGATGTAAAGCGATATTTTGATGTGTTCCTTGCTTCTGACCTCATTGTTAGATGTAAAGCAAGATGAGTCATGCTTTTGACCTAGTTGTTAGACGTAAAGCATGACATTGTGATTCCTTTCTTCTGACCTAGTTGTTAGACGTAAAGTGAGATGGTGATTTTCCTTGCTTCTGACCTAGTTGTTAGACGTAAAGCAAGATGTGACTGACACTGAGCTACCAGCTTAATTGCTGTGACATTGAGCCAGTGTAGTACTGTGATGTGCCAGCCTAGTGCTGTGATGAGGTATCATTTTTACTGATACATATTTGATGCAAATGATGATAGCATTCTTTCGAGAATGATGATGTTGCCGATGAAGAAAACTTTCGATGACTCATAAATATGATAGCCAATGTTTCAAGATGATATTGATGATACTATCCTCTAGATGCCATTGATGATGCAGACCTCTCTCGCCTGATGCTGTTGAAGAATACCCTTCTTGTTAAGGGGTAGTGTTGAAATAATGTAACTGCGAAGAGCATTCGTATTATTATTGGATTAAACCCCCATTGCAGATTAATCATGTCATTATTATTGTTATTGGATTAATCCCCATTGTGGATTAATCATGTCGGTAATTGTATAAGGACCAAATCCCCTTTTGTGGATTGGTCATCGGACAATTACAAAGGGCAGAATAAGAAGTCAGCCCCAACAGTTATTATGGAAGACCCATAATTAATTAAAGGCGGGTTTACCCACCCAAAGTGAGAGGTCGACCCTGCCAGTTGTGACCTTTCACACGTGCTAGTCTTGTATAAATAAGAGGCTCGTGCCTCCCTTCAAACACACAACTCACTTGCTCATTTCTCTTATGAGGCAAGATGCAATTACCAGAGAGAGGAGAAGAAGAGTGCCGCATCTCTTGGGGAGGAATTTCTATATTGGTTTGAGTTATCTCTTGAACATTGTATAAACTATTTATGATAAGGAAGTTTTTGATGGGTTTTCTTCCCCTAGAGGGTTTCCCAGGATAAATGTTGTGTCTCTTGTGAATGTGTATTTCTCATTGATCTTGTTCTTATTATGCTCTTATCTATTGAAATGCAAAGAACTATAATAATGGCATAAACATTAACAAAATCATGAAGATGGGTAACACTTTTACTTGTTTTATGACAATGTTTTTTTTAATTTTAACAGGTTATTCAACTTTCGGTAAACAAAAGTATTTTTTTTATTTAGAATTTTACTTTACTGTAAAAACAAAACTTATGAAGAATTTTGTTAGCTTTCTACTGACTATTTTTCAATTTTTTTTTTTTTATTGAGATTTGATATGTCAATTTTGCAATTGTTTGACAGTATGTTCCTTAAAAATGAAGGGAAAGATAATGAGTTATTTTTTCCCACAACAATGTATCCATTATCAAACTTTTTCTTTTGACAAATGAAATATATTGTAGCAATCTACAGAGACTCTATTTTGTGATGACTATAGTTTTGAATCTAACGGAGGAATATTATAATTTCTAGAATTTTTTGAAGTTGACCAATCTGAAAAAGTTACAGATTTTAAACACATGTTTTCCTCCACCATGTATCTATCTTAATTTTTACTTAAAAGTAAAATCTAAAAATACCCTTTTGAAGAGAACAATTTAAGGATTATGAATATAAATCTTCCATAATTTTCCACTGTGTATTTTTAGAGATATGGATTTTTCATTTCACCGAATCATAATCTCACCTAAAACTATTATGCTGTGATTTTTTTATAAAATTAAATAAAATTAGATAAAAATAATGAAAATGAAAACAAATTATACCCAATGAAAGTAAATTCAATTTTAAAAATGTTGGTATTAATTTTGAAACTAAATCCTGAGTATTTGTAAGAGTCTTCTACCTCCAAAGATGAAGTAAGATGGAGAGAATTTGCAGTTTCTTGCAAACAGTCCCATTTTCAGGTTTTCGTCCGAAATATTCTTTCGTTCGAAACCTAGTTTTTAACGGAATCCGTTAAAAATAAATGCTTCGGCCGAAATATTCTTACCACAAGAAAAAAAATTCATCCGAAAAACATTGTACATGAATTTCGAGGGTGCCGTTAATTTTGACGTGCAAATTTTCGGTAGAAAAAGGTTTCCACCGAAAAAAATCCTAGCAACATTTTGTCGGCCAAAACAATTCCTAGCAACATTTTTTCGGCCAAAAAATCGCCGCTAGGAATTTTAGAGACCTGATTGTCACAGAAGTGTTACCCATCTTCATGATTTTACCCAGTCTAGATAACCTCAAAATTGCAATCATAAGAAAAATTATTGGCCTATAAATTGCATCATGATTATAGGAAGGATGAAGAGAATTAGAGGATGAAGTCTCAAAGTTTTTGGTCAAATCTAGGTGATTGGAATATGTCCTTTATTCATAACAAGGCCCTCACTCAGTTGCTGAGGAACTTGCCATGTTCAAGAAATAACTATTGACAATGGGGTAAGGGTTAACATATTTGAGGAAATTTGTGAGGTAGCCGATGAACACTTTGAAACTATACACATAGGAAACTAGAACAATTCTCCAAGTAGTAACTTCCCTGGTTTTAGATGAGGAAAACTGATATCTTGTTAGGAAAATCAAAGAGGAATACATAATCAAATAAATCTCTGGACTATAACCAGATAAGGCATGAAGCCTAAATGGACTTCACAATACACTTTTAACGAGCCTGTTGGAGTATTATTAATGGAGAATTTAATATTGACAGAACTTCTAAGGGGTATTAAGGTGATACATCATTCATAGTTTGTTGACAACACTCTCTTGTTGGGGGGTTATTTAGTGATGATAGATAACAAATTTAATTTATTCATGGACACTTATATGGATTCTTTAGGTGGACAAATCAACATAACCAAAATCTATCTATGTTGTTGGAATTCCTTACTTCACACTATGCAGAAAATCATTATGGTTTTGGAATTTTTACTAATATAATAGTGGACATCTGTCAGATATCTGGGGATCCCTAAAACAAGCCAAAGTATTAGAATAACAACCAAGTATATTGAAAATAACAAATAAAATGGCCTAGTGGATATTGCAATGGTTAAATCTAGTAGGGAGGGTGGTGTTGATAATGTCAATATTATCATGTCTACCAATATATCAAGTATTAGTTCTCTTGGAACCATTTGGCATCACTCAAATTATTGGAAGAGAAATAAGGAAATTTGTTTGGAAACAAGGGAAAAAAAAATAGTAAAAAATACCATCTAGTCAATTGGGCATTGGTGAGAGAAACTCTAGAAATAGGAAGCTTGTCTATTAGTGATCCTATTTTGATGAACTTGGTTTTAGGTGAAAAAATCTTATGGAGGTTAGTCTCAAGGGTGAAAGAGTGGTGGAAGGTAGTCTGCTATAAGAGATATCTTTGGAGGGATCGATTGAGATTTATTAATGACTCCATTCCAAATATTAGTGGCTCTCCATTTTGGAAACTTTGTAGAGCTATTGTGTCTCTCATCCAAGATCATGTCTCATGGATCCCTAGAAATGGGTCTAGGAAGATCGAATCATGGGTCATCCCCCCTTTCTCATGTTCATTCATTATCTGGAATAAGGGAGTGGAATTTACTACAGGGGGTATTTTCCATCTTTGACTTATCATGTTGGAAGCAATCCAATGATGGTTGTTGGAAATTATGGAAATACTTCTCTCTTCTAGATCTGCTTAAGGACAAATATGTTTCTTTACTTTATCTTTGTGGGGCAAGCCCTTTGATAAAAATATATTCAGGATTCATGCGGATGGGGGTCAAATGGAGGAATATATAATATCAACCAAGGATATTCCTATATGCTATATGAACTTGACCTCCCTCCAAAGTTAACCATTTTGAAAAATTTCTGGAGTGGGGTCTACCAAGTTCCAAAAGGCGAGTTCTTTTTTTGGATCATGGTGCGAGGAAAATTATTGACATCTAAAATTTTGAGAAAGTCATAATTGATGGACCAACTAGATTTCCCCTTTGCTATGCCATAGAAGAGACATCCAACCATATTTTCTTGGAATATGAATTCACTCAACAAGAATGGATCCTAGATATAGAATATGTGGGCCATCCAATCATGTTTCCTTAGGAATAGCAACAAATGTTCTTAACATGGCCGACATCACAACCAAGTAAGCTAGAAAATAAATAGTTGCTCCAAATTCTTTGGATAGCATTGCCAAAATTTCCCTCTTAAAAGATTTGGCTAGCTAGAAACTGCATCATCTTTTGTTAAGAATATTTAACCCCTTAAAGAGTCGTGAGTCAATCATGGAGACTACTACATGAGATAATGCACTCCATGCTTGGGGAAAGTCATTGTAGATATATATGAGGTAGTTGGGAGGGTCTATCTAAAATATCTTCTCTAAGATTGTCTACTACCCCCAAAATTTTAGATCAAGAAACTAAATCAAGCAATCAAATGGTATCTAAGACTAGGAGATTGTGAATTGCAACAATGGAGGTTTAAAAGGAAACAACACATTTCATTTTTTGATGGGGTGTCTAAAGGAAATCCAAGGGTAGCAAGTGCAAGGGGATCATATATGATCCTAGTGGAAATCTAGAACTAGACTTCACACGGGGATTAGGCATTTCCACCAACAACAAGGTGAATGCAATGAAAACCTATGAAGGGTTACAATAGCTCAAGGAACAACAAATGCAATGTGCAATAGTGGTTGTTGATTCATCAATAATAATAAGGTCACTCTTGCATCAATGAATCCCTCAAGATGCTCACCTCTCGTGCCTTATCCAAATAATTCTAGCAATTTTTCAAGGACTTTGAATCCATAACGTTCTTTCTAGTGTTGCAATCAATCAACACTGAGTATAATTTTCTAGGAAATCTTGGTGTGGGCTTGGGTGAAGGATTTATAAAGGTAAAAGGAGAGGCTTTGCAATTTGTGCACCTCCAATAATAATTTAGTATCTCATCAAGCAAGATTGAAAAGAAAAAGAGTTAAACATTTACTTTGCCTCATTCTTCAATACCTTCATCCATCAAGACCCATGATAATGAGTAGTACTATGGCATCATTGCACTCTATTTTTGGCTTCTGAGTTTTGGATTTGCGAGATAAGTTTATATCCATTCCTCATTACCGTGCTCCCAGACTTTGTGATGTTGGTGAAGCGAATTTGGGAGCCAACTTTGGTTGTGAATCCAAGCGGGAATTGGTAGGGATGTTTTCTTGATTCCCATTGGTAGGTGGCTACACATTGTTTTTAGGAAGCTTGGTCTATAGATTCTCCATCTCTATGGTAGCAATGGCTCATTTCCATTGTAGAAGTAATTGTTGTGTTTTGTGTGGCTTGCTTGAGGTTAGAAGAAGCATTAAGTGTTGTGATTGCAGGGTAGCAAAGGATTGAAGCTCACTGGTAAACTCAACCCTTCAATGGAATCGATGGTATGAGGCATGGGAAGAAAAAATGTTTGTGGAGATTTGAGAATGAGTTCAATGTAATGTAGAGACTACTATCCAATTGCATATGCTCAAACAACTGGAGCGAGAATTTAGGGACTATTTGCAAATTCAAAGGAGAAAATACTTGGAGCTTGATTTGAAGTTGGATTCTTTGGTCTAGTTGGTGTCTCACATCGCAACACATTTACAAGTCCCCCTCGAGAGGTTATTCAATCTCCTCTTCCTTAAACTATAGTTTCAAATGAAAACCCTCTTCTCATTACTCATCTCAAATTAAGAATGTGTGCATGGATGATGAGTGCTCGTGCATATAAGAATTGGTCGCCAATGCAAAACAATATCACCCTATTGGTTAATAAAAAAATGGATATGTGTTGTGAGGAGTTTATTGAGGAGTCTTAGAGTACTTTGGTAATAGAAACCCTTCATAGGTCAACTTTCTAAGATTTTTTCACTCTACAATGTTTTGTTATATTGTATCCCTACTCTCTTAGTTTTTACAATAATATATATATCATGTTCTCTTATATGTCATGCTCTCTTCTCTTGTTTAAAGTCTATCTAAGCCATCTTAAGGTTTTTTAAACAATAACCATGAAATTTTGTCATTATACTATGACTTTTAACTTCTCTTTTTTAATTACAATGTTGTTTGGTTGAATTCACTATTTTTTAATATAAAGTTTCCTCAAATATTTTTACAAAGTTATTGATTATTGTTAATATATATGTAAATCAATTATATATTCTATTTATATTAATATAATATATAAATTAATGTTACATATAATATTTTATATTAATCATATGATCGAATGCTTTGAATTTTATGTAAGTACTCTAGGGGGTTTCCTTTTATGAATTTATGCTACACTCACAAATGCAAGATTGATTGAAGGGAAAATAATATTATATAACAATTATACAGGATTTTTTAATTTGTATTTTTATCTAGACAATGAGATGCTTCTAAATTGTTTTCTAAATTTAATTCTATTGAATCTGAAGCTTCTTGTATTGAAAATTTATGAAGAGTAATGGCTTTGTTTATTTACTGTTTAATATGTTTTATTGACTGCTTGGTGCAGTCTCCTTGGCGGCTTGGCCATTTCATATATGAAGTTTTGGGATGTATTTCTCATACTTTTTCAGCCCTGATAGATTCTACATTTCTTGAAACTTTTAAACTTAAACTTTGATCTCCCACAGCAATTCTGTAGAACTCCTCTTCCTGAAAACGAGGAACAAATTTCGCTATCGGTGTCTATTGTTTAATATCAGCCATGTGGATACTCTTTCTTTGGAGGTTGTCATTACACTAAAAATCCATAAGAAGCTTTAAATCCTTCTCCAGTGGAAAACAAATTGGGAATTTCTCAAGGTGGAAATCCCCCCACATTCATTTTAACTCATCCAGTTGTGTTTGCAATGAGCATCTCTTTTTTAAGCCATATTCACAGTGATTGCATCCGAAATGTTGTACCCTGTACAGAGTATGGCTAGTCTTATTCTCTTTATGAATTCCTTGCTATAGTTTCTGCAGTCTTCTGTTATAATCAATAATCAATTCAGTGCTAAACATGAAGACCACTATTTTCTTTCACTGGCAGCTACATTCGAAGCAATCGATTCAGTGGAGAGATACCTACAACACTTTTCAATTTAAAGAAGATGAAAGTATTGTAAGTAGCTTTGTTATTTTCATCTACAATTGTATTGAAAATTAAGATAGCGAGAGTCAAATAGACACACAAACTCAATCGTTTTTGCAGAAATATTTACTTTATTGTTTGTTGTGTAGTTGGGCATCTAGCAACAACTTTACTGGAAAGATGCCAGATTTTATTGGAAACTACTGGAGCCAACTTGAGGACTTGTGAGATCACTTTTGTGTGAAACACTGATCATTTTTGGGTTTGCTCACATATAATTGTCCTCGGATGACGACTTGAAGTCAGATAAATATAAACATATATAGAAAAATTAATACATGAGGATTTTCTGTTTCTTTCATTTCATGTGTATGTGTATGGGAGATGATGTCTTTTTTATTGCAGGAAACTTGAAGGAACTTCTTTTGAGGGGCCAATTCCTTTAAGCATTTCAAATTTGACTAAATTAAATAGCCTGTGCGTATGAATATCCTTACCATTTTTTGTTCATTTCCCAATGCAAGTAGTTCCTTTTGTGTGCAATTTACTCAGAACTTCGAGTGATGTCCTCTCTCATTTAGCAATCATTACTTTTCAATCTTCTAGTTGTTGCTTATTGCACATGTATAAATATTGTGTTTGTGTGTTGAAGATAATCATAATTTGTTTAATGCATTTGTGTTAACCATTTGTGCTTTGGATTGTATTATATTCATTATGCTTTAGCTGTATTAACTTGCTATTGATTAAGCAGCATTATATGTGACATACCTCGAGGTGGCACACTTCTTTCATTCCTACAGAACCTGAAGAATCTGACAACATTGTGAGTGACGTACAGTTGTTTGTTTACATGTTTTGTTTCATGGAAACATTGTTTTGAAGTTTTTATGCTATTTTGAATGTTTCCATGTTTAGCTTTTGTTAACTTATCCTATAATCTATCTTGAATGTTGTTGACAGAGTCTTAAGGAACAATATGATCTCTGGGAAAATTCCTGAATACATTGGAGAATTGAACCAACTCCAGATGCTGTAAGTTAATCTCACGAGCTTATTGGTATTCATGAAATCAGAATCTAAATAGACTAAATATTGTCTCTATTATTAAAATCTTTTGCTAAACAAGAGTGTCTTTTACATCACGCTGACTAGCATCATTCAAATATTTGTCGGGAAACAATTGAACTCAGCCTGCGACATATGCAAATGCCAAGAACTGCGCAATAGAACCAAAACACACGCATAAGAGAGATGCATAATATCTATCGAATTTAATGCAGAAGAATTTAAGTGACAGCCTGAGCGTAATGTCATTGGGTCACCTTCTCCTAACTCTCTCCGGAGCAACTCAAGATCAAATACCTAATACACTTTTCATGCATTCCTATGCAGTTGTACCAAGAACCATAATCAGTACCAAGAACCATAATCATTAACATCTATCCCATTATCCGCTAATTCCAGATGTGTTGAGAATGATCAAATCTTTAGACATACAAGCTTTTTTTAAGAGGGAAAAACTTGTTCACCTTGATGGATTTGATCCCTTTTGGTGCCTCATAAATCTAGAGTTAAGATAGATCTAGGATGGTTCTAGTTGTGGGTGGCCCCATCAAAATTTTAGATCATCATTGTTGTATATGTATGATCCTTTGAAATTTATGAAATACCATGTATAATTTGAATGGTGCTATCAAGAAGGCTACTTAAAAAGTTACATGAGAAATAAGGTGAGAAGTTATAAAATAAAAAATGTTCAATGATGAAGAAGGTGAGTAGTAAGAAGGATCATTCAAGCCTTTAACTTGAAATATCAGAGTGAAAGGCATACCATGCTCCCTTCCTTTTCAATAATACTAGTTTCTTTCTCCAACATCAACCCTTGTGACTTCATGAAGTCTCAAGAAGGACCCCACTCATGAAACCAATATAAGGTGGAAAACATAAAGAATAATTATACAAACTGACAAGATATCACTAGATGGGAAATCTAGCACCCAAGGGTGTGCTTGGGATTCTAGGTAGACTCCTCTAGCTATTGAGTTTTTATTTAATTAACTTGGAATTTAGAATTCATGTAGCCTTTTCTTGTAGATTCTTGGGCACCTTGGCATAGTAGAACCTAGAGAAGTGGGTTATATGACCTCTTGGTTCATATTCTCATCATTTGGGCCTTTTTAGGTGGAGATGTTGGAATGATGTCAACCTTTTACTTCATGATTCTAGTTATATTAGATTGTGACTTGGAGCTCTTGTAAGTCTTTGTATTTAATTCTTTTTCTATGACCATGATATTATATCATCTAATTGATTAGTTATTCAGTGCCTCACTACTAAATTCCTTTACTGGGCATAATGATTTCCCTACAATTCTATCTAATCAATTATTTCAAAATAGCGAGAGAATATTTTTTATTTAGTATTTATCGACTATACAAACGTGGAAATCAATGCACTATACTAAAATCAATGCAGTGAATAACTTAGAAAAAAATTATTAACTTTATGAATACTAAAATCTATGCAATATAATGAAATCAATGTACTTGGTATTCTAGGATACTGCACAAGCCTTTGGCTTTTGATCTAAGTAATAGGACACGGGACCTCAGAAGTTCCATGTCCATATCCCACATGTCAAACATGTGGCAGGATAGGACACATGTTTGACACGTGTTTAACACATGTCCTAAAACAAGAGACATGCCAAACATGTTTCAGACACGTGCCCTAGCCATGTCATGATGTTTCTAACACATGCGGCATACAAAAGAGACCAGTAGGTCTCTAAAAAATGATTTCCCCCTTCTATTTCCTCATTTTTATCTACAGGAAGGAGCACTGAGGTCTATTGGGGTGTAGCTAAAGGATAAATTTGAGATTTGAAGGGATTCCATGCACTCTCTAGGTGGATTTGCAAACTATATTTCTTCTTTTTTCCAATAACAGTGTTTTTTTTGCTCACGCCATAGAAATCATGGCTCAATCAACAAGGGAAACTACTAAAGGTCAAAGGAAAGGGAGGAATAACACTTTTGGTGTTTCCTCCCCTCCTTCAACTTGATTTTTCTATGCTAGTGTTCCAAATGCTACAAGTGGAGCTCCAAGTGAAGTTTCCAGTGCTAAAAAAAGTTGTTGTAGCAATACAAGAAAAGAAATACCAACTATGGAAGTACGTAACAACACAACAAGGGATTGGTACCAAGTTAGTTTGGGGAGGGAATGTTCTTTGGAAATGTAATTTATGCAATGTTTAATATAATATAACCTCCTACTGAGTTAAGGGTCATTTGTTTGCCCTTGACTATGGACTTGGAACATGTAAATAAGTGAGTGCATCCAAACAAAAAGAAATGGAAAGAGAGGATAATGTTGGCTTGGGGAAGGTGGTTCCAACAAGTAGGAAAAACAATAGTGAGGGTCCTCTTCCATTCTTGAGGAATCCAACTAGTGGGTTGTCATGAGACTATTTAGTCAACAAGAAAGAGGCGAGCTCCAAGTGGTGGTCCATTGGACAAGATATTTCTTATGGATGGATGGATGCAGGCGAGCCTATTAAACCATAATGGCCCTCATCCACTTTCAATATTGTTTCTTATGGATGGATGGATGCATCACATTATCCACTCATCAATTTCTTGGTGCCTTCCATAAATGAATTAATATTCTTGAAAGTAATGGATGCCCTTGGAAAATACAAGGATGCACAATATATGAGTGAGTTTTTCATTAAAGTTATTGAAGATGTAGGTGTTGATTCTGTTGATGATTACAACTTTGTGAGACATCCTTCAGGACACAGACTGAGTGAGTTGACCCATGAGAGAGCCCATGTGTTGGGTGTGCCCATGAGGTGGGTGTGTCATTCTTCTCTAGACTGAGATGAGATGATGTGTGCCCCTGTGTGGGGTGAGGATTCCCATGAGATGGGTGTCTCATTCCTCTTTGTATTGAGATGAAACGATGTGTACCCCTGTGTTGGGTGAAGGTGCCCATGTGATGGGTGTACGCCAAACTCTGGACTAAGTTGTTATGACGTGTGGTCTCCTACCTTGTGGACTCAATTGAGTCAGGCTTGAGATGGTACTCTAGATGATTCTCCTATGGACTTAGTGAGATAGAGATCTGCTGAGTAGGACGTCCCTGTGGCTGAGCACAGGTGAACGTGCCCCTAGTGGTTATGCACTACTGGATGTGTGAGATCCCTTGCTATATTGTCTAAGAGTAAGATTTGCCTGTAACCCTAATTGTGATGTAAAGGGTACAAGTCGACTCCATCATGTGTGAAAGATAATTAATGTTTATTGTAATAATTAATTATTTTCCGAGTTATTGAGGTCAACCCTATTTTTCCAATAAACACCACTTTTGGTCTGTCCAATCTAGTATAAATAAAGGTGATTTCCCCATTGAGGAAACACACAAGTCACTTGTCATTTGGGAATTTCAGAAAGTACATTTCTAGGGTTGAAGTGCACACCTCTCTTGGGCACAAGTTTCAAGGTAGTAGACAACCCTCTTGTGTGCATTAGGGTTTTATGGTTGGAGGATATTCTCTTGAGAATATAGAAAAGGATTGTTGGGTTTTTTTCCCTTGTTGAGAAGGGTTTTCCTAGGATATTTCTCGTGTTCTTGTGCATGGTATTTCTTCTTGTGATCTTGGTTATTGCAACAATTGTGAATGGTGTAGATGAATTTCTTTATGGTTCAAGTACATGAATAAAATGAAACAAGCCTCATGCTTGAGCCCAACATAGTGAAAATTCAACATGGTTTCAGAGCATAGGTCTTGAAGAATCCATTGCAAAAGAATTAAATCCAACCATCCTCCTTTCTACAATTTCGTACGACCTTCTAGGGTTTCTACAATTCTGTATGGCCCTCCTTCCTTTTCAGTTTCAACACTTTATACTTGGATTTTGGGGCTAAAATTTGCATAGGAGAGTACGACCTCCCTCAGCTCACTTCTAGAGACTCTCAAAGTGCAATTCCAATAATTTTGGATTTTTGTCCCTAAGGATTCTAGGGTTCCACAATTTTTTGCAGAAAATTCAAATTTAGGGTTTCTGCAACTAATTGAAGGAGCTTTTAAGATCACCAATGTTCTTCTGAATTTCAAGGATTATTTTTGGCAGTCGTAAGCCCAACAAAACCAAATTTTCTAGCCTAGCCTAGCCATTAGGTTTTCTATCCTAGTTGGAAAGGGTTTGTGAAGAATCTGAAAATACGATGAACAAAAATATGATGGAAGATAAGCTTGATGAATCAAGAAAATACAGTTCCTGGAAGCCAAGACTTCAGAGAAATGAAGACATCAAAGAAAAATCCTTATTATTCATTTCAACATTCTCAGGTATGGTTCCTACTTACAATGATACTTAGTTAATTGACAATGGTGCCTCCAGGCACATGACCAGATTTAAATATCACCTAACAAATCTTGTTGAGAAAGAGACCAATCTACATGTTGTACTTAGAGACAATGGCAGATATAATGTGATAGGGGTTGGAACTTCTACTTTCCAACTATATTCGAACATACCTCTTTATTTAAGTGAGGTACTATATGTACCTGGGATGAAGAGGGACCTTGTCTCCATTTCTTCCTTAGAAGACAAAGTCTACAAGGTTAATTTTTCTGAAGGAAAAGTTCTTGCATGGCACAAGGACTCACATATAAATTATGCGAGAGTAATTGGTGTTTGAGAAAAAAAATTATACATGTTGACTATAAGACCAGTCTAGGCCCTATTACATGATACTATCAACTTGAGTGAGCTATGGCATAGGAGACTTGCTCACATTCATTATAGAGCCCTTCAAGCTCTAGGGGAAATGGTAATAAACCTTCCAGAGATACATATTCAACATAAAGGTGTTTGCAGAGGTTGTACACTTGGAAACAATGTAAAGGGGTCCTTCTTGAGAAGTGACAATAAATCCAAGGAAATCTTGGACTTGATACATTCATATGTGTGTGGGCTAATGATTGTTGCCTCCTTGAATGGTTATTTTTACTATGTACTCTTCATAGATGATCACTCTCAGAAAAATTGGATTTATTTCCTGAAGACCAAGGATGGAGTCCTTGCAAGATTTCAAGAATTCAAAGCTCAGGTTGAGAACCTAACCAAAAGAAAGATCAAGGTACTAAGATCAGATAATGGAAGAGAATACACCTCCAAGGATTTCAGTAATTTCTGTATTGCAGTAGGGATTGTTGTCACAGGGCAAAACCCAAGGTTCACTCCAAGAGTGCACCAACAAGCCCTAGCTATCGGCCCTTTTGGAAACACCTACGAAGCAGATGCAGTCTCACTCGAAGCATCTATGAGTGGGTTGCAGGACAGAGATGTCTACAACCAAAGGAATGTCAAGTGGATCAAGTACAACAACAACTCCATATGCATCAACATTTATCAATCTAGATCTATCCTACATAGTTATAGATATAATCTAACACAGTAATGAAATTAACCATATAACAAAAATAGAGATCAAAGCATAAGTCACACACACAACACAAGGTATACATGGTTCACCCTCTCTCTAGGGCTGCGTCCACAGAACTGCGCTTGTAATATATTAAGATAAAGCCTACAGTTCTGATCTGCGCTCTTAGTCAACATATCTTCTCTCTTCTTCTCTCTTCCTCTACCATCCTACGCACCCAACTGTAGGATTTGATCCTTGCACCCAGCTAAAGATCTTAAAATACCAGGAATATTTCGGTCTCAGCACTTCCTCCCTCACAGTACAATAATCTCTCAACCCACACTAATCAATACCATTGCCAAGAAAGAGTACCCCCTGTGACCTAGGTCCTCTCAACCTCTATTTATACATCATAGTCCCTCACCGATAGCCTTAGATCGAAACCTAGGTGTCTAAAACCCTAGGTCAACTTGACCCACTTTCCCAGGCTTCACCAGCCTATCTCTCCTTTCTTTCTGTGTGGTGGTAACGGTGGCTTTCCATGCTTTCTGAGTTGTCCTCAATCCATATCCCTTGCTGATCTGTCATCCTTGATCTCCTCATCTAACAACTAGCTTTTCCACACTTCGCTCCGACTTTTCTACTCTTTTTCTTACTTCGACCCAGTGACAATCACTGTGTCTTCTGTGAAGTTTGCGTTTGACCTTTTCTTCCTCGATATTCTCTTGCTTCCATATCCATGGGCCAACAGGCCCCCAAGACTCACCTGTGACTCGTCCCGAGGAACTTCATATTTGATCTTTCTATTTTACTTTGACTTTGTACTATGCAATGCAGTTTTTGATTTCTTCTTTGTGCCACTTCCTTTCCCTTGTGCAAACTGTCTTTTTTGTGTCTGGTACCCAGTTTCAACTGCACTTGGTACCTAGACCCTTCTCTTTTTGTTTTTACTCAGAGATGTGAGGTAGTTGGTTGTCGTAGTACAAATACAGCGGACTCTCGTTCACCAATCCTTCCTTCCATTCTCCCTTCAATGTTTATAGTTGTGCAACTCCTCCTTCTGTGACATAGGTGATCTTGTATGGTCCGAGCCAATGTGTCCTAAACTTCCCTGGGTGTCTTATGAACTTATTGTCATACACGAGTACTAAGTCACCCTTCTTGAATGTCTTCTTCTTGATGTGCTTATCACGATATGCCTTCTCTCATTCTTTCTAAACCTGCTGGTCAAATCCTACAATGAATCGATCTTCCTCTAATTCAACCAACTATTCTAGCCTCTTGTGGACAGCGCTAGTATCATCCATGTCTATAAATGCAACAATTCTTAATCTTGGTACCAAGTATTCCATCGAGACAACAATTTCAAGGCCATAAATCAACTTGAAAGGGGTTTGCATTGTTAATTTCTTGCAAGTGGTTCTATAAGCCCAGAGTATTGTTGGTACTCTTAAATCCCAGTCATCCCTGTTCACACTACAGACCTTCGTCAATGATGTCTCCAAGATATTGCTGAATGCTTCAACTGTTCCATTTTCTTGTGGATGGTAAGGTGTACTCTTCTAATGGTGAACTGCAAATTCTTCAGTCAGGGCTTCCACTGTCTTATTGATTAAATGGGTGCCTTGATCACTCATAAGGGTCTTAAGGCATCCAAATATGGTTATTATGTCATCAAATATAAAGCATCTAGCTATAGTTTCACTACAGTCCTTGATTGTTCTTGCTTCGACCCATCTGGTTAAGTATTCAGTCGCAGTAATGATGTACCTTTCTCTTGTGCACTTCCCTAGTGGGTTTATAGGTCCCACAAAGTCAATGGCCCATTTTTCAAATGCTTGTAGGGTCATCTGTGGTGCTAATGGAATTTCATCTCTTCGGGATGGTTTTCCAACTCTCTGGCATATATCAAAAGCTCTAGCATAATCCTTAGAATCTTTGTGTAAGGTAGGCCACCAAAGGCTAGCTCACAGGACCTTTTGCATAGTTTCTTTCCCTGCATAATGTCCTCCTACAAGGCCTTCATGAGCTTCTATGAGGATCAGTAGGCGCTCTGCCTCCATAACACATCTTCTTAGTATCTCATCAGGTCCCATCTTGTATAGCTGACTAGCTATCAGTGAAAATTCTGCAGTGGGCACCATGAGTTGTTTCTTCTGGGGAATTGTATACTCACTAGGTGCTATCCCTATCATTAGGAACTGGACGATGTCTGTGAAGTGTTCATCAATCTTTCTAATAACGAGTAGTTGTGCATCTAGTAGTGTATCCTCCAAACTGGTGGGTTCTTCTCCATGTTCCAACCTCAATGACAAGTGGTCAGGGCCCTTGTTCATTCTTCCTAGCTTAACTATGATCTCAAAATCATATTCCTGAAACAACAGGATCCATCTACATATCTACCCCCCCAACATTGGTTTATTGACTAGATATTTCAGCGTGGAGTGATCTGTGAACATTTTAAAGTGTCCTGCCAATAAGTAGTGGCAGAAGTTTTGTAGTGCATATACCATGGCCAATCCTTCTCTCTCTATGGTGGTGTAGTTAACTTATGTTGTGGATAGCTTCCTTCTAGCAAAGGCTAATGGGTGATCAATGTCTCTTGTTCCTGGCTGTGCCAGTACTGCTCCTAGTGCAATAGAAGACGCATCGACATGCACATGAAACTCCTTGCTCCAATCTGGAAAAACCAGAATGGGCACAATGACCATCTTTTGTTTCAATGTGTTGAATCTCTATTGGCATTCATCTGTTCACCCAAACTAGCAGTCCTTCTTCAACAACTTCTCCATTGGTGCTATAATTTGGGCATAGCCTTTAATGAATTTTTTGTAATAGCCAGTGTGTCCTAGTGCAGTGCGCAGTTGTTTAACTGAAGTAGGAGGTGGTAAATAAACTATAATTGCAACTTTAGATGGATCAACCAACAACCCTTTCTTGCATACAATATGGCCTAATAATAATCCAAATGGTGAGAAGAAGATGCACTTCTTCAAATTTAAAGTAATTTGACACTGCCTGCATTTATCCAACATTAGCCTTAGACATTCAATATGGTTTTTCAACAAACTAAATACAGTCCAGTCATGAAAATATGCTTATAAAAATTTATGCAAAAATTCTTTGAACGCTTCAACCACCACCCTGGAAAATATGGCTAGGGAATTCTTTAGTCCAAATGGAATTATTGTGTATTGAAAGGATCCCCATTCTGTGGCAAACGTGGTCTTATGGTGGTCCTCCTTGGAAATTCGGATCTGATGGTATCCTAAAAATCCATCTGTAAAAGAATATACCTCTTGGCCTCCCATGTTGTCTAATACTTCATCAATGAATGGTGTAGGGAAAGGGTCATGCAGACATGCATCGTTCAATTTCCTGAGGTCAACACATATTCTGATTTCTCCTATCTTTTTGTCTTGTACCACCATAGGTGTGATCCATTTTGATTCTTTGATAGGTTCAATAATCCCTACTTCCAGCATTCTATCGAGCTCAATCTTCATTTTTTCCTTGTATTTTGGATTCAATATGTAGGGTCTTTGATTGACTAGCTTCACATATGGTTTTAAAGATATTCTCATCTCTCCCATAGGTCCTTTGATTCCCTTCATATCAGTGAACTTGGTTGGAAACAAGTCGTGATATTCGTGTAATAAGTCTGTAATCTTGTCAATGGTAGCAACATCTCAATAATCTCTGATATTGGCAAGCTTTGGTGTCTCCTTTGTTCCAATATTGACCTTTCTGATCTTAAATGGATGTCCAATAAATCGTAATTCAACTTCTGGTCCCTCTATATCTCTTTGGCCTTTTGTCTCCATGATGTTAACCTTCCTTGGGTCATCGTCATCATTGGCATTGATGTTATAGCAAGTCTGCAATTTCTGGAGAGGCACAACCCATTCATCCTCCTCTTGTTCTGTAGGGAGGCTATATGATATGCCTCTTTGAATACCTTATGACTCACAATCTATAGTTCTTGGTCTACTGAAGGATATTCACTTTCAAATAAAAAGGTGGTAAAAAAAATTCGAATCAAACATTCCCAATCTGTGGTGATGAGGCATAGTTCCGCTTGAAGGTACCAGTTGATAGGGGTCATATCTAGAATATTAATGAATCTTTGCACCCATTGTTCTCTAGGAATATCGCTCCAGGCCTCTTCACAACTTCACGCATGGTCCTTTGGGCAGCTTCGACCAATATACCTTACTTCACAACTTACTGTTTGTGCTGAAAACTGTGTTGTCATCAAGGTTTGGCATTGTGTCCAGTCTGTGATGTTTCTTTTGTGAGTCCCCCACCATCTTGCTAGTGTAGCTTTCAAGGCCTCATCCATTGCCAAAAATCATTGTTGTGTTCGTACACTTGTTTCAAAATCTGAAAGGAAGGTTTCTAGGGTGTTTAGTCCATCAAATGTGGGTAACTTACTCACTGTTATGCCGATCCAATGAACTTCTCTGGTTAATATAGCACATCTTATGGTAGAGATTTCATACTTCTAGTTCTGCCAGTTCTCCAGCGCTTCTTTTGAGTCTGATGAACATGCGCTGTCACTTTGCAAGCTTAGATTCCCATCGGTTGTAGGATTGATATAATCGCATTGTCTGGCTGTTAGTTTGTAGATGTTTTCCAGTTCATATGCATGATACTCTTCTTTGATGGGCTCTGTGTAACGCTGACCTCATCTAGATCTAAGGGTGAAATGACCCTAAGGCCATCTCTTTCAAAGGTCATACGTCTTTTCTTCAAATCAACAATAGTAGAGTTGTCGAAGGCCCAATCGATTCCAAGTAATGTAGGGTAAGGGAAGCTATCATCAACAATTTCAATTACCTCAAGATCTGCAAAGGTTCTAACTCTGTCGATGTCCACCGGGACATGCTCCAATCGTCCAAATGGGTTGACATCTTGTTGATTATCCATGTGAAGTCTGATAGGGGAATAGATCAGCTTGGGTTTTCCCATCAGTGCCCAAGTTTTCTTCATCATGACATTGACCTCCGATCCTAAGTCGAGGACCACAGAGTCTATATCATATTCTCCTATCTGAGCATTCAGGTATAATTCTTTATTTGTTCTTCTCTTCTTTCCAATTTGGTTTACTACCTTATTCAGTAAGGGGTCTATCTTCCCTAGCTCATACTGCCTGATTAAGTTCTTTAGTTCTTGCATAGCGTTCCCATCCTGAATTAACTTAAGGCAAGTGTACAAAAATTCGATGAGTTTACTTACCTCTTTTCCTTCTTTATGCGTAGTCGACTAGTCAAATGCCTGAGGCATTCCATACTCTTTTATTTCCTGTCATGTTTTTGATGAGGACCCTTGGTCTCTCTTGAAATCATGTCTCGCTTCCTCGAATATTTTTCTTTCTTTCTTTGCATCAAAAGCCCGAGTCTTCTCCGTAGCTTTCCTGATACCTGAATATTCTGCGATCTTTCTTAGGATTGTTCTATCCTCTCCTGTAGTAGCACCTACTCGAGTAATAACAATGACTCTAGGGTCTATTTCATGAGGCTCATCATATATCAGTTGTACTTGGGGGTTCTGTTTGGGTCCTCGTATTTCCTGAAGCTTGGCTAGCAACACAGGGCAGTCTTCAATAACATGCTCAAAGGAGTTGCAATAACTACAGGTGGTGCAAGGGTTCTGACAGTCCCTCGCTAGATGTCCTGGTTGCGTGCAGTTGCAACATATTATTTGTCCTCAGCCTCGACCCATACCCCCTCCTCATCCTCAACCTCTGTATCCACTATGAGGATTGAAAGTTCCTCTTCCTGGGGAATTGTACTGTGCAATGTTTCCTTCTTGGTGCACTTTGCCTTGGATCTTGTATATGTCTCTTGATCTTTCATGCATCAGGTCAAAGGCCCTACAATCTTTATCATCATTCCCTATGGACATATAGAATGTGCAATACAATTTTGTGGGTGTTTGAACATACTTTTGCATATAATATCACTCACCAGGGCAATGTCGATTTCTGCATACTTCGCACCAGGGTAGGTTAACTTGCTTCAAGGGGTTCGGTGCTCCTGAGGCTAAATATTCATGAAACAAGGGACAATGTTCTCTATCATGACCTTCATATCTACATCTTACACACCAAATATCTTCTCTCTTGTCCTTCCCCTTTTCCTTTTTCATGTCCTCGACCTGAAGAGACAAACTAGTCAGTTGGCTCAGGATCTAGCTCATGCATGAGCTAGATTCTCCCATAGGTATTGATTCAAGCTTCATGGTGATCTCCAAAGTTTCTTCCTGTGATGCAATCTTCTGCTACATCAAGGGAACTCTAATATGCGATAGAAGAGCAACGATGAACCATTCCTTGTTATGTTCATCTGGGATCTTAAAAGTCAATCTTCAAGTTAAGGTTTTGAATCTTTGATCAAACTCCCAAACAGGTTCAGGGACGTTTTCCTTGATATCCTTCAGTTTTGTGATACATTGTGACTCTGACTTAGGTTTCTTTAATTATGCAACCAACGCGTTCTTGATCTCATTCAGTGGCTTAGGTTGCACAAGTCCTTGGACAAGCTTCATGTACCATCTTGACGTGCGATCCCTCAGTGTGGTGCTAAACTGGTTTCTTTTAACAACTTCGTCGATAATGTTTTTGATGTTCCATATGGCTTCACATAGGAACCAGTGTTGATCAGGATCTTCAAATCCATATCCTTTAAAAATAGGGAGCCTCATCTCATCTTCCATGGAGCTGCCTAGGTTTCATGTCTGAGTAGACACTGAATTGCTTGTAATGGTTCTCTGCGGACTCTGGTGATTCTGACTATTCTGATGGTTTAATGTTTCTGGAACAACAGGGGGGTCGTTATTACTTACTTCAGTAGTTTGCGTAGTTCTCGAGGTTTCTAGCTCGCTTTGGCAAAGTTCTTCAGCTTTCCCTTCTTCTGTTCTGGTGGATTCTGAATGTTCTTCATCTGTCAGATCTACCTCTTCCCCACTATAGAAACCCTCTTCTTCGTAGTTTTGCTTAAACAGGTTCTCAAGGTGAACCCCTCTGAAAAATCTTCCATTGCACATATGTCCAACTTCTATGTCGCTATTGATGTCCGAGTTTTTGAATATTAGCCTTTTCTAGTCTAGCAATCTACTGTATCTTCATGATGTGGTTTTCATGCAAGATCATCTTGATTCTTAACTTCAAAAAATGCAAAAATATCCCTCTGGGTCCTTCGAAAAAGTATCTCTCGGCTTGGCTATATGATTCTACTCTATCAATAGCAAATTCGTCGATATACCCTCCAATGGTACTATCAAAACAATAATCTACAGCTCTGGATACATCGTTATCAACTCTCTTAACCCTCTCGATCAGCGTTGATGTCCACACCACAAGAGGTCTAGATCTGATCTCAAACTGTGTATCAACTAATCTATCCAACCACTCATGTAGCTCCTGATGGATTCCTCCAAAGAAAATCTCATGAATGTCGGTGAAAATGTATCTTTGTAGCCAATCTTTAGTACTTAATTTAGGGTTCTTGTTCTGGGCTTCAATGAAGTCCCTCTCTTGATATTCTATGCACTTTTGAATCTTTTTCTTTGATGGGAACCACCTTGACATTCCCTCATGAATATTCCTATCTTGGAAACGGAACCATTTGTTGGCACAGGGGCAGACCCAAGGTTCACTCCAAGAGTGCACCAACAAGCCCTAGCTACCAGCCCTTTCGACAACACCTGCGAAGCAGATGAAGTCTCACCTGAAGCAGCTATGAGGAGGTTGCAGGACAGAGATGTCTACAACCAAAGGAATTTCAAGTGGATCAAGTACAACAACAAATCCATATGCATCAACACTTATCAAGATAGATCTATCCTGCACAGTTATAGATCTGATCTAACACAGTAATGCAATTAACCATATAACAACAATAGATATCAAAGCATAAGTCACACACACAACACAAGGTATACGTGGTTCACCCTCTCTCTAGGGATACATCCACAAAACTGCACTTATAATATATTAATATAAAGCCTATAGTTCTAATCTTCACTCTTAGTCATCATATCTTCTCTCTTCTTCTCTCTTCCTCTATCATCCTACACACCCAACTGTAGGATTTGATCCTCACACCCAGTTGAAGATATTACAATACCAGGAAGCTTTCTCTCTCAGCACTTCCTCCCTCACAGTAAAATAATCTATCAACCCACACTAATCAATATCAATGCCCAAGAAGAGTACCCCCCGTGACCTAGGTCCTCTTGACCTTTATTTATACATTACAGTCCCTCACTGACATCCTTAGGTCAAAACCTAGGTGTCAAAACCCTAATTACCAAAACCTTAGGTGTCTAAAACCCTAGATCAACTTGACCCACTTTTCCTGGGATTCACCAGCCTATCTCTCCTTTATTTATGCATGGTGGTAACATTGGATTTCCCCTCTTTCTGAGTAGTCCTCGATCCATCTCCCTTGTTTATCTGTCATCCTTGATCTCCTCATCTAACAACTAGATTTTCCACACTTCGTTTTGGCTTTTCTTCTCTTTTTCTTACTTCGACCCAGTGATAGTCACTGTGTCTTCTGCACAGTTCTTTTTTGACCTTTTCTTCCTCTATCTTCTATTGCTTCCATATCCAAGGGCCAATAGGGATCAAGAGGGATTACACAGTTCCTTACAACCCTCAACAAAATGGGGTTGCAGAGAAGAAGAACAAAACCATCATCGAGGCAACCAAAGGAATGATACATGATCATAGTCTACCTATGAATCTGTGGGCAGAAGCATGCATGACAACAATATATGTTCAGAACACAAATCTTCACTAGATTTTGAATAATATAACTCCCAAAGAATCCTTCACCGGAGTGAAGCCTGAGATTGGACACTTAGGATATTTGGGTTTCCAATATACTTTCATGTACCCAAAGAGAAGAGGTCCAAGCTAGACCCTTCAGGCAAAAAAGGTACATTTGTGGGATACAGTGAATCTTCGAAGGAATATCAAATCTACATCTCTGGTCAGAGAGAGATTGAGGTGAGAAAAGATGTTATCTTTGAATAAGAGATATCCTTTCAAATATCCTGAGAATCTCAGATGGAGATTGATAGCGAGACAATACCTTCTCCCCCTTAAACAGTTCATAGGGATGCGCCCATTATTCTAGTTGATCTAGTTGTTCCAGTTGGTCCAGTTGCTTTAGTTTATATCCCCAGAGACATTGTAGTAAGCCATAAAAAGCCTACCTGGGCCCGACAAACTCTGCAAGAGGCAGAGGGCCATGCAACTCCTCAAGGCACATCCTGAGAGAGAAAGAGACCAAAGAGATTTTCGATCTTATTTTCATCCATGAAATGCTTCATTGATACCGAGCCTTCTTATCATGGAGAACCTACAGGTCAGCAGGTATGGAAAGATGCCATGACAGAAGAGTATCAATCCATATTGAAGAATGATGTGTAGGATATTGTTCCAATACTAGAAGGGAAGTCTGTAGTAACTTTCAAGTCGATCTATAAGATCAAGCATGCAATTGATGGAAGTGTCAAGAAATACAAAGCGACATTTGTAGCCAGAGGATTCTCACAAGTGGAGGGAATCGACTATGAGGAGACATTTGCTCCAGTAGCCCGATACACTTCCATCTATACTATCATTGCACTAGATACATCCATGGGTTGGAAAGTACATCAAATGGATGTACAGAAAACATTTTTCAATGGTGAGATTGATGAGGAATTTTACATCGAGCAACCATAAGGATTCATGATACCAGATGAGAAAACTCATGTTTACAGGTTGAAGAAATCCCTATATGGACTAAAGAAGGCACCTCGTGCTTGGTATGAGTAGATGGATGGATTCTTGATGAGTTTGGGATTCAACAAAAGTGTTGTTGATCCAAACCTATATTATCATATTGTTGGTAATGAGTGCCTAATATTGGTCTTGTATGTGGATGACTTATTCCTCGCTAGGTCATAAAGACTTATTGTTGAATGCAAGTGATCATTGAATTTTGAATTCAATATGAAGGATCTGGGTATGATTAGCACTACTTCTTGGGACTAGAAGTATGGCAGAGGACTGATGAGATTTTCTTGAGTCAAGAAAAATATACAATGGAGATATTGAAGAAGTTTAGTATGATAGACTGCAAATCCATGCCTACACCACTGGTGATGGATTTGAAGAAGATGAACGATGCTTATATTGATTCAGGTGAGATTGATCCACATTTATACTGATAATTGATTGGATGATTGATGTATCTGGTTAACACCAGACCTGACATATGCTATATAGTGAATGTACTTAGTCAGTTCATGAGTCAGACGAGACAAACTCACTGGATAGCAATGTAGCATGTATTGATATATCTACGAGGCACAGTTGGATATAACCTGAGATATGCCTCCGGTGTAGACATGAGTTTGCAAGGATATGATGATGTAGATTAGGCAATGAGCGCAGTGGACTAGAAGAGAATATATGATTGTTGTTTTACCTTGGGGTATGCCATGGTTTCCTAGTGCAGCAGTAAACATAAATATGTGGCCTTAAGTACCGCAGAAGCAGAGTATATAGTGTTGAGTGTGGCAGTCTGCGAAGCAATGTGGCTTCACAAGCTCCTGACAGATTTATTTGATCATGAGATGGATCCTACCATTATTCATTGTGATAACAAGAGTTGTGTCAAGCTCTCTGAGAACCTTGTGTTTCATGATATATCAAAACACATTGAGATAAAATATCATTATATCAGAGACATGGTGCAGAGGAAAGAAGTACATGTGAAGTGCCTTCCTAAACATGAGCAAATTGCAGATATCTTCACCAACCTGCTTGCCAAAATGAAGATCAAGTACTTCCTTGAGAGACTTGGCCTGGTGGAGAATGCCTCCCTAGCTGAGAGGGAGTGTTGATGATTATAGCTTCGTGAGACATCCTCCAGGACACAGACTGAGTGAGTCGACCTGTGAGAGAGCCCATGTGTTGGGTCTTCCCATGAGATGGGTGTGTCATTCCTCTCTGGACTGAGATGAGATGATGTGTGCCCCTATGTGGGGTGAGGATTCCCATGATATGGGTGTGTCATTCCTCTCACGTCAAATGATGTGTACCCCTGTGTTGGGTGAAGATTCCCATGTGATGGGTGTATGTCAAACTCTAGAATGAGTTGTTATGACGTGTGGTCTCTTGCCTTGTGGACTCAGTGAGATAGAGATCTATTGAGTATGATGTCCCTGTGGCTGAGCACAAGTGGACATGCCCTTAGTGGTTGAGCACTAGTGGATGCAGGATATCCCTTGCTATATTTTTTGAGAGTAAGATGTACCTGTAACCCTAATTGTGATGTAAAGGGTACATGTCGGCTCCACCATATGTGAAATATAATTAATGTTTATTGTAATAATTAATTATTTTCTTAGTTATTGAGGTCGACCCTGTTGTGCCAATAGAAACCACTTTTGGTCTGTCTAGTCTAGTATAAATAAAGGTGATTTCCCCATTCAGGAAACACACAAGTCACTTGTCATTTGGAAATTTCAGCAAGTACATTTCTAGGGCTGAAGTCTACACCTCTCTTGGGAATGTTATCCCACACTTTAGGGATAACTAAAGATATTATGTCTCGAGGCCCACAGGTCCTAGACATGGAGTACCAAGAGCCATATCGACTTGAGCATGGCCCTAGAGGGCCCATCTTTTCTTCCTTCAGTGCCTCCACTTTTTCAGCAACAACAACATCCATCACCTCGGCCTAGTCCTGTAGTAGAAATGGATCTTGCTCCATGCAACAATGAGTCCGAATATCATGGTATGTGTCACTCTAATCCTCAAAACCTTTGAATATGTGTGTCCAACTATTTTTGTTTCTAACAAATGCTTGGATTGTATACCTATCCACTTGACCATATTGTTAGGACTCATAAATGTCACATTTATATCCTCTTTTCCCTTCACCATTCCTTACATTTCATGGTCCTAATCAACCTTTTATCATACCATTTCCATACATACATTTGGGTTTCACCTTATTATTTTTCACTTTATTCATTTTAGTATTATAAGTGAATTTATGATTAAATATTAGAAAATTAACATATTTTCATTATATCTCAAGGTTGGATGAGTTTTATGATGTGTACAGGTATATTTGAATATTTCAACAAAGTCAAATATTACCACCTAGCCTCAAATTATAATTTCATCTTCAAGATTTGAAGATTTGAAGAATATTTGGGACAATCATTCAAGCATATTCAAAGGAGAAGATCATGGAGATTTTGATGGCATATCTTATCCAATATTTGTGAGATATGTGTGGAGGATTTGAAGGGATCATATCTTGCAATAATAGGAAAGTGGCTGAGAGAATAATGGATCTGTAATTATGAGACTCTTATCTTATCTTCAAGACTCTCATGTATAAAAGAGAGTGTTCTCTCTTCATTTGGGGAGAGAGATGAGAGATTAGACTTAGATTAGCTTGAAGTCTTGAAAGGGGATTCTTAGCTTTGATTTGTATTCTTTCATTTGTCATGCCTTCATGATTTTTCATTTGATTCTTGTAATGTAATTTGAGATAGCATTATTGCGTGAGATCACATATGTCTTTTTTCATTCCACTCTTCACATGTTGTATTGCTTTCCTAGATTAATTTCCTGCTTTCCTAGTTAGTCTTTCAATACTTTCCTAGATTAATTTCATTTCAGCAATTTAGATTAGATTACTTCTACTTCAGTCTCGCATATATAGTGTGTGTGCTTCGTAAGCCTATGAACCTCGGATTGACAAATTAAATAGTTGGACAAGTACTACAATGGAATTAAATGAAAATATATCCGTCTAACATTTTGGCACCATTGCCAGGGAAAGTACAATGGATTGAAGTTTAGTTTGATTTTTCTGCAAGCGTACACTACGGTGTGTTTCAATTTACTGCAAGTATGAGTTACATGCGTTGGTAAGGGATCATAGTAGTTACTTGAGTGAAGACTCCTCATTTTCTCCCTGGCAACTCTAGAGTGTGAATTTCAATTTACGTAAGTATGATTTCAATTTTAGCAAGTGTGCTTGATTTTCCCAACTGTGAAGAGTATTTGTTTTCAGCATGAGTGTTTATTTTTTATTTTTTTTTGCAGAGTGTGATTTTTATGTAATGTGTTTTTCGATTTTTGGGTGTTGTAAGAATCCCTTTTTCACCATGGTTTAACAATGAGTTTCAGCTTGGAACTACTCACTTAGGTCCTCACGAAAGTTAGGATCTCCTCTTCTCTGGAAGAGGAGATCTTGACAGGAATTAAAGATTCAATTACTCCTCCAGGAACAAATGAAGATTTAACATCTGAAAGACTCCTACGCATCTGGTGATGAACAAACATTTTAATAGGAGATTAAGGAAGATGAAGAGGAGTTATAGCAAGATCTGAGCGAGGGAAATCGTGCCTATGAAATCTATATCGAGCAATGGTTCCAGCTGAGTACTTGTTTAGATAAAAAAAAAAATTATTTTTATTTAGTTATTTTTCCGTTACAACAATAAAATTCGTTTATTCTTGTAAATTTCTATCTTTCATTTGAAAAATTGCACATGAATATATTTTTATTACTATCACGTGAATGGCTCCACTGGAAATTTAATTACATGTAATTAAATTATAATTTCTAATTAGTATAGAGTAGGTAGGATTTTATTTTCAGTTTTGTTTTTGTTTTATAATAAGTATGCTCTCCTCCACGCTTGAAGTGATCATGAGGATCTGAAAGTAGGATGCCTTTAACAATTTTCAGGAATACTTTTGATTATGGACAATAAAATTAATTTGCCTAATCTATTTTTCATCTCCAATTTTTAATGCATTTAATCCATTTGCTTAAAAAAATATATATATTGTTTTTTTCAAGTTTAATTTTTATTAGAAACCAATTTAAAAATACAAATAAAAAAAATGGTGTGTTCATCCTGGACCTTCAAGTATAAAAATTAGATTAATAAAACAGCGAAATTTTACATGTTGTTACAACAAAATTTTACATGTTGTTACATTGAAATTTTACACGTTGTTACAAATTTTATTTACATGTTGTTACAATAAAATTTTACAGGTTGTTACAGTGAAATTTTTACATGTTGTTATAGCATGTTGATACAGCGAAATTTTACATGCTGTTACAGCGAAATTTTACTTCCTGAAACAATGACGTTTTTGTTGTAACAATGATTGAACAGTGTCATGCCTGTGCTCTTCTAATTTTTAACTTTTGGTCTGGTCCATTTCTATTTTTGATGCCATATCTTGCCTTCATCCGAAACCTGCACCTGCTCACGCCAAATCCTCCAATGTAGTTTCCTCGATTTCCTAGACTAGCCTTCACCTTTTGATTTAGAGTGAACCCTACACATTGAACCTGCAAAAATAATAAAATATGAAACCGTAGGTTCATCTTGGTCGCCACGATTTGTCTCCATCCTTCTACCTTGATCTAAATCTGCAATTAGAACCTGGATATGAGATTAATTAATGAAAAAAAAATCAAAATCTGTTTTCCTTACTTTGTAGATCTTCCCTTATCATTTCCAAAATTTTGGCGATAATTTTAAAAAAAAAAATCTCAACAACAAAACAAATCTCAATCACCATTTTTGTTGTCGTGGCACTATAATTAATCCGAGATGCCTGTAATATGGATTGATCGTGGGAGGAAGATTCAATTAAGTCAATAAAATATCCCATACAACCAATATTGAAATCCCCTTGAAATCCAGTTTTTGATTCATGTTTATCTCCTCGCATCTTCGATACGTCCAACCCAATACAGAGACTTTCGACTGAGGTTGCGAATTTTGTTTATATCGAAGCAACCCACGTTTATAGTTCCAATCGAACATATTTAGATGGGATAATTATAATGGTTGGTGTTTGCATTTATCTGGCAATTTTTGACAATCAATGAAGATTTGTTTTGGTGGTATTATCTCCAGACTGCTACCGTTCATGCTATATCTAAAATCAGGTTTGTTGCACTCCCCAAAATTGAAAACAATATGCTAACAGTAAATTTTGAGTGTATTTCTAATGAAATGCAGGGATTGTGATTGGAATGGGTTACGAGTTTTCCACGAGGGCATGCAGATCCACTGTTATGAATGATCGATTAATTGAGACATGTGGTCAATGGGAGAATTTCAAATCGAAGAGAATACATATAAGTTTCTTTCCCATCTGGTGGAAGAGGCAGTGGCATCAATTCCAGAGCTCATAAAAACAATACCTGATAAAGAGAAGATTGCATATGAATGCACAACAATTGGAGGGCATGAGTGTTATTAACATCGATTGATTGGGATACAGTTGCCATGGATCTACACTAAGTATAGTACAACCATGAATCCTACTGTCAACTGCAATTACTGTCGCTTGAAATTACAAAGAGTTGCCATGACGAGACTTAGATCTCAATCTATAAAAAAAAAACATAGTACAAATATGATTTGTGCAGTGGAAACCAGTATGAGAATGGAGGAGTCGATAGACACCAATTCACAATGGTCGTTTTATATTCTCAGTCGAGTTTTGTTCCTGAGATCCTTATGTATTATTGGGATGGCGGGTGGAATGATGTTTCCGTTAAAGCTCTGAATTCGCTAACAAAGGCATTCTCAGCTGGTATGCCCACTGCCAAAGTGGTAATAATTGGATCGCCTTACCTCGTCGATTCTTTGCACATGCTACACATATATTTGAGAAGTTAGAAATGCAAATTGTGATGGCAGCCTGATAATAAAATGTAGTCGGATATATTAAATGGTGCTAAGATCATTCATCCAAGATAGATTTTTTATATAAGGTGATTTATCATGATTATGGTGATGTTGGTTTATGAGCTGATATTTGCATCTAAGGAATTAAAATCTAGCCAGAGAAGAGATCGATAAGGCAGGATATCCCTCTTTGGGTGAATGCAACCGATTTTTCACAGCCTCCAGCGTTTCATGTTGATTGTTGCTCTCGGTTCCAGCTTCCCATCGTTGTTTCATTCGCCCAGTGTTTACAGAGGCTACAGGCTGTTGAGGGAGAAAGTCTTTGCATGGCAGTACCTATCGAGTATTTATCATGGAGCAAATATTTCTCATACAGTTAGTTGCAGTACCTATCCAGTTATAATTGTTGCACATATGCTTGAGCCAAATCAGTTTTCTGTAGGGAAGATGGGCCTAATTAGTTTGCTAAAGAATTTGATTTTATTTCTTTTCTTATAATAAATAAAAATAAAAATTAGAAACAAATGATAAAAATTGCAAAATGGACCTTTTTTTTTATAAATTCCTGAAAACAATATGGAAACATGTTTTTGAGATTTTATTCTAAGTAAGCAATCAATGATGAAACAATTGCGTGTGCAACGACCACAACAAGAGCTATAAAACACATTTTGTTTTTTTACTTTGTCACATTTGTTCTTCTGTCTGCACGTTATATTTTTTTAAACATCTCACAAGTTTTCATGCAGGATTTGTACTAAGTTTTTTTCAAGTGCACGACCGATCACATCTTGCTGCTGAAGTGATTTTAAAAAATCACAAAAATTTTTGAAAAAAAGACATGCTTTCTTCACTGCTTGAAGGAGTTGTTACTCATCATAAACATCATGACATTTGTTGTTACACATAAACCTTTTCATAAACTTATTTGCGTCATGAATGTCTTCCTCCATTTCTCCTTCAAAGAAGATTGGTCATCCCTGTGTTGAAGCCCATCTTCCATTGAATTATCCTTCATGACTTCGCACATGCCTATCTTTCTAAGTCACATACATCTCTTTATCTTTTTCAGTTCAGTTTTCCTGGTCAATAAAACTATCCAGCTCCCTTTCCATGACTACATTGCCTTTCCATACACATTGTTACTACTGAGATATTTCAATCTATAATCCTACCAATCTTTTTATAAACTCGCGTTGACTGATGTGGGATTCCTTAAGGCCCACCTTTCAACAGTCTTGCCCCATCAACCTCGACACATTATCTGGGATATAGACTAGAGTTCCTTTTGAGTACCTTGAGGCTTGCATGCCTTAATGGAAAGTTCTCTCACTAACAATCATGGGAGTACATCAATGTCCCATGATTGTCAGATTTTGCAAGTGGCTCGATATCAACTCATATATTCACACTTCGCAAGATGTACTCAGGTACCTTGGCACTCATTGACATCACTGGTGAGTTTGTCTTGCATTGGTTAACGAACATCATCAATGGTCGGTAATCCAATGATTTCTCTTCATGCTCGACATCGACACATTTATTCACATGACTAGAATTGTACCATCAATTTGTAGCAGGTGAAGACTATACACCTTTTCATGATCCCCTTAGTAGTTACAACAGTTTGATTTCAAATCTATGAGAGTACCAAAACTCCACATTCTCTTCCTTCCACATTTTTCATGATTCAACAGTAGCAATTCAAATTCCTTCACTTTCCATGATCCAGTTACAACAACAACAACATTAGCGGTTCCATTTTCATGATCCTGCAATAGTCACATCTTCCTTTCTCTAGCATCAGCATCAGCCATATTCCTCTTGCATTGCTCATCATCATTCTTGGGTAAGTGGAGGTATGTTATTTTCTAATCTTTAATCATGTAATTCCTTATTTGCTATTAATGAATAACTTTGGAAAATTCCCTTACCATGCTCAACTTCCTTTTTCACTTTCATAACCTATGCCAAGTTGCATAAAGATATGAAACCACTTCAGTTTGGCGGCGGGGGGGGGGGGGGGG
>ML776821.1:1751787-1794448 GCA_009831015.1 Picea engelmannii
GGGGTACTATTTCACCACATATTCATTACCATTATTCCATTTTACCATCTCATCATTCCATTTAGGATTCACTAACATTTCTTTTACAATGACACTTTGTTGCATTTGGATTGATATACATATTGGCATGATTCATAAAGATAAAGAAAAGGCTTTATTATACACAATGATGCTTTCTTATGCACATTAATAGCTTATTATTATTTCCAGTGAGTATATCACTAAATTATTGCAGCAAGAAAACAAATAAGAGAAATGAATGTTGTTAACACAAGAACCAACATTCTTTGTATTCATGGTTGTCACACAAGAACCAACCATAAGAAAATTTCACATGTTGTTACACATATTTCACATGCTGTTACACATGTATTACATGTTGTTACACGTGTATTTTACATGCTTCTACTTCTATATTTCAAATCTTGGAAATATTCCTTATTAAAAAGATATCATCAATCAAAGACAAAGTATGAATGCCAAAATTTCCTAAGAAAATCCATGCACGGTTGCATGAGGACATGCAACAAGTTCAGTTGGGGGGGATGTTAGTGTTATCTCCTCAAATAAATTGGTGGAAATTTTTCTTTTGAGGTGATAGGTTGTGGTCTAAATTTTATTCCTAAATTTTTGTAAGTAGGTTAGAGAGTCTGTATTCTGTAAATAAGCTCAAAAGAAATTTTTGATTTGGTTTGGTCAAGCAAAAGCTAGAATCTCAGGTTTCGGTGGTTTAGGCAAGCCTGAAATGCACTCATTAACCACCGAAAGCCTTTGTTCCCGGCAGTTAAAAGGTCAAAGAAAGAATGCGGTTAACCACCGAAAGCATTTCAATGGTAAAAATGGAAAGCCCATGCTTTCACACGAGCCAACTGTCAAGTTGGCGCAATGATGAAAACGTAACCGTTGAAATCTCGTCAAGTTGGAAGGTATGCACATTCTAATGGTGTCTATCTGAAAGTTTGAAGCTCCTGTTGTCCTTTCAACCGCATTTGTTTTTTCAAAATCTAGACACGACGGTGATATTGAAATTCATGCATGTTGTCACGAAGCCTCCCTCCATTTCCAGTCACAAGTACACGATCTATCATGATCTCATTAATCCCTCATTAAATCCTCATTCATTATAATTTTGAATTCCAGAGATTATTGAGATAATCGTGAGTTCGCGATTTCATCAATTAAACGCGTTTCCAGAGATCCTAATCCCGTTTCCCCTGGTGATTGTCAAAGCTCCACTAGAGTCCAGTGATCACTCTCAAGTCAATTAAGCCAGGTCAATTTATCAAGCAAGTTCAAAATCCATCTTGTTTCAAATTTAAATGAATATACCACCGAAAATCTAAAATTTCGACATGCTCTCAGTCAATTTGTCGCCCGAAACTTGGTTAGTGTTTGAGCTCGGTGATCCAAATTTTGTGTCACCCTGTCCCACCGGCTTTTCCATGAGTTATACTCTCTGTGTTCCTAAATTCTAGAATCTTTGTCTCCCTGGATGCTCAGTTTCCCATAATCACAGGTACAATCAACATTGACCAATGTCGAAAGCAGGGCTAGTTTTGAGGTCTGAGGTGGATGGGGTTTGGTACCTAGAATCTCACCCAGAGGTGGAAAAATTCTTCAAACAGGCCAGGGTATTTTCATATTGTGAAAAATTAACCAACTTTCATCAACAGGTGGTTGAGTCTTTTTCCATTTCCTATGATGGGAGGTCTGCTAAAATAGGAAAGGAGGAGTTTATCATTGATGAAGCTACCATTTTTGAGTATACAGGTTTACCTAGATCAGGAGACTATTGGTTCAAGTCTATCGTACCTTCAAACATCGAATTTAGGTCATACTTGCTACCTGTACATAAAGATTTGATCCGGAAGAAGGATATTCCAATGTCTTACTTGGAACCAAAGTGGCAGTCCCTGTTGAAAGTAATATTTATTTACATAACATGTGAGGGGCGATACAATAGAGTTATGTTCTATCACTTTAAACTTTTAAACCATTTTACAAGTAGAGCCCCAATTAATCTACCATTTTTCTTACACAAAGCCCTCACGAAAATGTCTAAACAGGTCAAGGCCAAGCCCACTAAGGTGGCAAGAACATTATCTCACCAAGGACTCATTACTCTTATTGTCAAGGAGTCATTGAAGAAAAGGAAGATAGATTGGAACTATTTCCTCTTCTGGAACGAATTCCAGACTAATTGTCAACAATAGGAGAAGGGTAAAAAGGCTGCCACTAAGAAGACTATTACTCCCAAAAGAATTCATAGGAAAAGGAAAGGTATCTCACCACCAAGAGATCCCATAGAATTATCCTCTATCAAGAAGAAAAGAATCAAAAGAAAATTGCAGTTTGAAGGTGAGCAGTCCAAGGACCCTGCTACAGGAAATAACCCTTTAAACCTACCTTACAGTGATTCAGAACCAGAAAAAGAATTGGCAGAGACACAGGGTAATGTACAGACTGAATAAGGTGTAGACTATTGTTCCAATTTACCTTCACCAACTCCTCTAGAGGCACATAGTCCACCAGTGGTAGAACCCTCTTCAAGTAAGCCTAAAATAGCTAGATCACGAAAAATCAACAAAATCCTGCAACATGTTTATGAAATGGAAGTCCTGGAAAGGGTGATTAAAAAAGATAATACAGACCTGATCGACAGAAATGAAGAGATTTTCAAAATAAATCAAACCCTCAAAGAGAAGCATCACAAGATTAAAGACAAGAACAGGGTATTGATTAGGGAAAACATGAAGCTGTATAGACAACTTAGAATTCTGAGGTTGAAGTTAAAGGAGTTTCAATCACCAGCACAGGAGAAAAATGGATTGGAAACTCTGGCTAACTTAGCTACAACCATGGTAGACACACTAGAGCCTTCCACATAGCCAATAGAAGTTCACATATCTACACGAACAAGGGCTGCCTCATCCAAGAAACCTTGAACATAAAAAAGGGATCCAAGGTAAGCATTTTTGCAAATTTTGAAGTTTTCTCAAAGCTGAAGTTTCGATGGTTTAGGTGAAAAAGATGATTGTTCATTAACCACTGAAAACAGGGCTTTCAGTAAATAATTCGCTTAGGATCTTTCTAAGTTAACCACCAAAAGCCTGTCATTTCCAGAATGATCAAGTTTTTACACAGATCGAAGTTTTTTGAGCTGGAAAGGTTTGAAACCTCTTCGAATGAACATTTGATGAATTGTCAAGACAAATCCAATAGCTATTTTTAATAGATTATGGAAAGAGGAGGTGTTTCAAAGGTTTTTGGTATCTTTGACAAAGACAAAAAATCAGGACACTTACTCACATCCACATATTCGAATTTGTATCTCTTGGAGAGTCATCATTCAGCCTTGGAAGGCTATCCTACACTGCACCATCACTCAACAAGAGAGGAAGACCATGAAATACGGGATTGACCTCATTTTTTGGGATCATTCCACATCTTTTTCAACTAAATTTTGATTTACTATCTTCATCATATTTGATCCATGTTTTCAGGATCTCAAAACTGCATTGTAAAGCTATAAAGCTAAAGGTAGAATAGGAACCAAAGGTTCGGCCTTGGAGACTTTTTTATATTATGTACTCAAACTTCTCATTTTCATATTGAGCAAAGCAAGCTTCTTTTGCCATAACTTGTTCATATTTCATCTTCTTATCTATTTTGTACTTGCACCTGGATATTATATTCATGTTGTTATGCTCGTTTATGCCCAATAACTGTCATATTATCATTGCATTCATAAGTTAAACTTTGCAAGTATTCCTATGATAATTGTAATTAGCCATTCATATATGATTTATATGTGATTCTGCTGATATAATAGTTATTTCTTCATACATCCCTTTATTTGTAAACTCTCTGAACATTTGTGGTCGAAAGCCTTGTCTATCTAAATGTGTTTATGCACGATTTCAGTGAGAAATGATTCAATCCTCCAACTTGATCCAAACCCACACTTATTATTAAGAAAACAATTACCAAAATATTAAGTTACCAGGCATCTCTGACTTACAACCTAGGAGAGTTTCCTGGAGTGATAACAAATTGGTGTCGTTACTGGGGAGAGGAGATTGAAGCTCAACTTCCTTGGGAGATGACATAGCTCTAGCTTAGATGATAGACAAAGTCTAGACATCATTTGGGTTGTAATTTTCTATATGGGGACTCCATTGAAATGAAGTGGCTCCAAAAAGAGCTCACACTAGGGCGAATCAAGAAGGCCCACTGACAACACCAGTTCCTAACCCTGAGAAGATAATCAGTAAGGTTAAGGCTTTGCAAAGACAGGCTTCCGGATCTACAAAGACAGTAGATTCAGGTATTCAAACCGACACTCCTTCTTTCATATCTAAAAGGCCTCTAGTTGAATCCCCTGCTGCTGAAACTCATAGTTCTCAGGAAATTGAAAATTTATCTCAAATATTGAGGGTAGAAGAACCTTCACTTTCTTCTAATATTACTGACTCTATTCTTGAGGTTGATGTTTCATCCCATCCTAAAGAGATAATTACAGGGTCCTCTCAACAAAAGGAAACCTTTTCTTCATCTTCTTTGAATTCCTCACCCACCAAACCTACAAAAGGTGTTCTATACACTCACACTAATCTGCCTATTCTTGAAGATATTTTACATGATCTGTCCTCTAAGGGAGAAGAAAATTTAGCCTTGTTGCTCGGTTAGTTTTATAAAGCCTCTTATTTTTCACCCATTTCTAAAAATTCTTCTCAAGGTGAAGTGAGACAACCATTCTATTTTAACTCAGTCATCCCATCTCCACCTTCATCTCCTACAAGTTATTCTTCCGTATCAACCCCCAAGACTGCCATGGCTTCCCCTTTAACCAAGATGGAACAAATTTTGGCAAATAGGTATGCCCCACTTGTATTTCCAAATCCTTTATCTTCTATGCCAACTGGAGATTATCAGAAATATATGCCTAAGTTTACCAAAGAGGGAGATTATACTGCTGAAGAACATATTGAATCTTTTTATGCTTATGCTGAAAATATTAACATTTCAGAAGAAGATGTGTGGACCAGATTTTTTGTTCAGATTTTGGATGGCCAAGCCCAGAAGTGGTTCAAAGAGCTACTGGAAAATTCAATCACAGGTATTGAACAATTAGATGAGGTATTCTTAAAACACTGGGGAGAAAGAAGAGATCGATTATACTACATTTCTGAGTTTGGAAATTTAAGGAGAGAATATGGAGAGTCCGTCTCAGACTTCATCAAAAGGTTTAGTAAAATGTTTGGCAAGATCCCTGCAGAGATTAAACCAAGTGACGCATCAACAAAGATCACATTCTCTGTTGCCTTTGATCCAGATTTTTGTCTAATCCTCAGAGAAATATGATCAACCACACTTGCTTTAATACAAGATGCCACCCTTGAGGTTGAATCAAACATTACAACATCTCAGAAGCTCAAAGGAAAGGTCAAGAGAAAGAAGTCTGTTGTTGAGCCCTCTTCTTCTTCTAATAGTAAAATGGAAAAGATGGCAAAAATGTTGGACAATTTGACATCTGAAATGTCAAAATTGAAGGTCCAGAATCAGCAACCAGCAAGGACAAAAGAGCCAAATACTTTTTCCCTGAGAAATCCAAATGCTTTCCCTTACAGAAAGGAACAATCCACAAGTCCAGATCCTTTAGAGAGACAGGAATGCAGTTGATGATCAGAGAATCAGACCACCTTTTCAAAATGCAATGTTAGATGAAGAACAACAACCATCTCATGATGAAGTTGAAGAAGCAGATGAAATAAACTATTTTGGTGATGAAAATGATTCTTCCTTTTTGACACAAGTAGACTATGAAGAAGCCTTGATGGACCAGCAAATTCATGAAGCAAGTATCAAAGAATCTTTCTACTTGACAGATGATCAGAAAGGTTATAACTTAAGATCCAAGAGTGTTATCCCGAAACCATTGATCACTGCTCCTGTGAAGAAAAAAGAAGTCATTGCTCCTGTGAAGAACAAATAAGTTGCTACTAAGAAGCCTGCCGCTCATGTAAAACAGACCTCCTCTCCTGTAAAACAACAACAAAAGAAAACACAACCCCTAGCCAAGGAGAAAGTCAGTCTCAAAGCTCCTTCCAATGAGGTAAAAGCTTCTGATAAATCAGCTTTCTCTTTTAATTTTGAATCATAAATTCAGAAAGTAAAGATACCTATGCCTTTAACTGAACTCATGAAGAATGAAATATTTAAATCAGCCATCCTGAAGTCCCTTGAGCCAAAGACCTCTTCATCTACTAATTTTGTTAACCTACAAGATGACAAGCCAACAGTAACTATAGGGCCTATGATAAAAGACGGAGATGATTCTTGTCCACCATTCTACATATCCCTAAATGTCCATGATAAGATCCTCCACAATTGCTTTCTTGATTCTGGGGCGTCACATAATATTATGCCCAAAGAAGTGATGGATGAGCTTGGTCTTGAGGTCACCAAACCATATCATGATCTCTTCTCTTTTGATTCTAGGAAAGTCAGATGCCTTGGCCTCATAAAATACCTTGTTATAAACCTTGCCCAATTGCCAATGAGAAGCATGGTAATGGATGTGGTGGTTGCTGATATCCCACCTAAGTTTGGGCTCCTCTTGTCTCATCCATGGGGAAAAAAGTTAGGAGGTACCTTGCAGATGGATCTTTCATATGATATGATTCCGATGTTTGGGGGAGAGATGAAAAGACTTTACAGAGAGAATCAACTCGCCTACATCATCAGCAATGCCAAAAATTTTGTAAATCATCCTATTTATGCTATGGATATAGATTTTGGCTCATGCATTCTTCAAATAGATGATTCTCAATCAAATCCTATATAGCTTGTGAAGCCTATCGAACAACAAAGTGATGATAAGAACATTTTAGTTTGGACCATGTATTTTGATGGGGCCAGTACTAAAGATTCAGTAGGTGCAGGGGTAGTTTTGATTTCTCCTTCAAAGGAGACTATATCTTTGTCTTTCAAGCTCGATTTCAGAACTACTAACAACATAGCAGAATATGAGGCCTTGTTGTTGGGATTAAATTCAGCTAAGGAGATGGGGATAAAAGGTTTAAAGATATTTGAAGATGCGGATCTCATTATACAACAGGTAAATAGTACCTTCCAAGCAAATCATGTCATATTGAAAGCCTACAGGGATGAGGTATGGAAAGTGTGAGATTCCTTTTCTATTTTTGAAATTTCTTATATACCCAGGGATATGAATCATCTTGCCGATTCCCTTGCTGTTTCAGCCAGCATGTTCATTCCTCCCATGCCCCCCAGGCTCAGTTATGAGATCCAAGTAAAATATAGACCATCTTTGCCCAAAAATATTAAATATTGGAAATTTTTTGAGGATGATGATGAACTTAACAGATTTCTTCAAGTGGTAGATGAATTTTCTGATATGCATGTTGACCAGCAAAATCTAAATGTAGAGGAATCCCAAAAGCCCAAGCTAAAACAAAGATTGGGTCAGCATGATATTGTTCAGCTACCTAACAATTATATACCTCGAGGTTTGGTACCTCTTGAAAAACTTTTCGATCACAATGATGTTCCCTACAATCTAGATAAAAAGGAGAAAGATCATGTTGTTCATGAGCGCAACATAGGGGGTGAAATCCAGCCTAAATTCATAAATCTGTCTTCTAAATTGATTGCTAATCAGAAGTCTGAATATTGTAGCGTTTTGAAAGAATTTTCTAATGTTTTTGCTTGGAAATATAGTGATCTAAAGAATTATGACCCTGATATCATTCAACACAAGATCCCTCTTGAGAAAGACACTATTCCTTTCAAACAAAATCTTAGACCTATCATTCCTCTTCTTCTGCTTGTGATTGAAAGAGTGTTCTTCAAATGCAGGCAGTTCAGAATCTCATTGAATCCCAAAAAGTCCCGATTTTCTCTCAGGAAAGGTAAGCTCTTAGGCCACATCGTCTCAGCAGAAGGTGTAAAGATTGATCCAGCTCGGGTGGAAGCAATTCATAGTCTATCCTTGCCAAGATAAAAAAATGATATTCAATCGTTTCTCGGTAAGATAAGTTTTGTTAGAAGATTTGTGCCAAATTTTTCTGAGTTAGTTAAACACATAACATGTATGCTGAAAAAGGGGTCTGAGATAAAATGGACAGAGAACGCAAGGAACTCATTTCAGGATATCAAGCAAGCTATCATGGAATCCCTGACTTTGATCAGCCCGAACTACAATAAGATTTTCTACGTTTTTTTCCTTTGCTTCTTACGACACAGTGGCAGCAGTTCTGCTACAGAAAGATGATGACAATTTGGATCATCCCATTTCTTTCTTCAGTAAAACACTCAGAGACGCTGAAATAAGGTATGATCCTATTGAGAAACAAGCCTATGCTCTCATAAAATCTTTAAAATCCTTCAGAATTTATATTCTCCACTCAAAGGTCATTGCATATGTCCTTTCACCCTCCATGAAAGATGTTTTGACTCGGCCTGATATTGATAGAAAGAGAGCTAGATGGATTGCAAAGTTGATTGTGTTCAACATTGAAGTAAAGCCCACCAAATTGGTGAAAGGCTAGGGCCTTGCTAAGCTCTTAACAGAGGAAAATCATGAGTTGTTGGACATCAATTTCATAGGAGAAAGTTCAGTGAATTTGCAGACAGAGTTGGCAGCGGATGGACATCATAGCAATCAACAAGTGGTAGAGCACTTGTCTTCTTGTGAATGGTACTCAGGTATTATACATTTTTTGCAAAAGCTATAAGTTCCTCCTGAAATCAGTATGACTCAAGCTCGAGCCCTTAAGCTCAGAGCCATCAAATTCTGCATTTACAATAATCTGTTATATTGGAAAGACCCTACTAGTTTGCTTCTTAGATGTTTAGACAAAGAAGAGTCAGTCGAAGTTACACATCAGTTTCATTCAAGTGTTTGTGGAGGTCATCATTACTGGAAGACCACTGTTCATAAAATCCTAAGGGATGGATACTATTGGCCTTTCCTCTTCTTAGATGTGTGTGCCTTCATCAAAGCTTGTGACAAATGTCAAATATTTACAGGAAAACAACAGCTAAAATCTTTACCCCTGAGACCTATAGTGGTGAATGGCCCTTTTTAGCAGCAGGGTTTAGATTTTATAGGTGAGATAAATCCTTCATATAGTGTTCAGCATAAGTGGATCTTAGTAGCCACATATTATTTTACAAAGTGGATAGAGGTGATTCCCACCTGGAATGCCACTCACCAGGTAGTCATGAAGTTTCTTTATGAAAATATTTTGAGCAGATTTGGTTGTCCCAAAAGGCTGGTAACAGATAATGCAGTGGCATTCAAAGTAGAGGAATTAGTAGACATGTGTAAATCAATGGGAATCTAGTTGGTACATTCGACCCCCTACTACCCTCAAGGTAATGGCTTGGTTGAATCATCCAATAAGAGCTTAATCAAAATCATCAAAAAACTGTTAGAGGAAAACAAAAAGAATTGGGATTCTAAACTCAAATTTGCTCTGTGGGCAGATAGAGTAACTATCAAAAAGTCCATAGGAACCTCTCCATTCAAATTGTTCTATGGGACTGATGCTATTTTTCCTGTTCAGTTAGTTTTACCAGTGGCTAGATTCTTTCAGGAAGAAAAAACCGAGTCAAATGATATGGTAAGAAGAATGCTTGATTTGGTGGAACTGCAGCAAGCCTGCGAACAGTTAGTGGACAGATCAAATGCTCATCAAAAGAAGATCAAAAATACTTTTGACAGAAAGGCGAAGGTGTACAATTTTTAGATTGGTGACTGGGTTCTAAAATGGGATGCTCTTAGACAGGATAAAGGCAAGCATAACAAGTTTGATTCTTTGTGGACAGGTCCTTTCATGATAACCCAAGTATTGAATAACAACACTTTCATGCTGCAGAATCTAGGAGGTGAAGAAATGTTCGATGGCTCGGTAAATGGGTGATTTTTAAAACTCTATTTTGTCTAAGGCTGTGAAGCCTAGACATTGTAATGTTAGTCTTAGTTTTTATTTTTTCAGAATAACTCCATGCCCAATGGAAGCACTAGCAGATAGTTTTTAATTTTCTTTTTTTAGGAAAGGCATTGATTCTATGGTTCTTGAAACCTCACAGGGAGGTGCTCATCCCCAACAGGAGCCATTGTTATTTCCTCAAATAAATTGGTGGAAATTTTTCTTTTGAGGTGATAGGTTGTGGTCTAAATTTTATTCCTAAATTTTTGTAAGTAGGTTAGAGAGTCTGTATTCTGTAAATAAGATCAAAAGAAAATTTTGATTTGGTTTGGTCAAGAAAAAGTCAGAATCTCAGGTTTTGGTGGTTTAGGCGAGCCTAAAATGCGCTCATTAACCACTGAAAGCCTTTGTTCCCGGAAATTAAGAGGTCAAAGAAAGAATGTGGTTAACCACCAAAAGAATTTCAATGGTAAAAATGGAAAGCCCGTGCTTTCGCACGAGCCTTCTATCAAGTTGGTGCAATGATGAAAACGTAACCACCAAAAGCTCGTCAAGTTGGAAGGTATGCACGTTCTAATTGTGTCTATCCAAAAGTTTGAAGCTCTTGTTGTCCTTTCAACCACATTTGTCTTTTCAAAATCTAGACACGGTGGTGATACTCAAATTCATGCATGTTGTCACGAAGCCTCCCTCCATTTCCAGTCACAAGTCCATGATCTATCATCATCTCGTTAATCCCTCATTAAATCCTCATTCATTATCATTTTGAATTTCGGAGATTACTGAGATAATCGTGAGTTCGTGATTTCATCAATTAAATGTGTTTCCAGAGATCCTAATCCCGTTTCCCTTGGTGATTGTCAAAGCATCATTAGAGTCCAATGATTTCTCTCAAGTCAATTAAGCCAGGTCGATTTATCAGGCAAGTTCAAAACCCATCTTGTTTCAAATTTAAATGAATATACCACCGAAAATCTAAAATTTTGGCATGCTCTCAGTCAATTTGTCACCCGAAACTTGGTTAGTGTTTGAGCTTGGTGATCCAAATTTTGTGTCACCCTGTCCCACCGTCTTTTCCATGAGTTATACTCTCTGTGTTCCTAAATTCCAGAATCTTTGTTTCCCTGGACGCTCAGTTTCCCATAATCGCAGGTATAGTCAACATTGACCAATGCCGAAAGCAGGGCCATTTTTGAGGTCTGAGGTGGATGGGGTTTGGTACCTAGAAGCTCACTCAGAGGTGGCATAATTCTTCAAACAGGCCAGGGTATTTTCATATTGTGAAAAATTAACCAACTTTCATCAACAGGTGGTTGAGTCTTTTTCCATTTCCTATGATGGGAGGTCTTCTAAAATAGGAAAGGAGGAGTTTATCATTGATGAAGCTGTCATTGTTGAGTAAACAGGTTTACCTAGATCAGGAGATTATTGGTTCAAGTCTACCATACCTTCAAACATCGAATTCAGGCCATACTTGCTGCCTGTACATTAAGATTTGATCTGGAAGAAGGATATTCCAATGTCTTACTTGGAACCAAAGTGGCAGTCCCTGTTGAAAGCAATATTTGTTTACATAACATGTGAGGGGCAATACAATAGAGTGATGTTCTATCACTTTAAACCTTTAAACCATTTTACAGGCAGAGCCCCAATTAATCTACCATTTTTCTTGCACAAAGCCCTCACGAAAATGTCTAAATAGGTCAAGGCCAAGCCCACTAAGGTGGCAAGAAGATTATCTCACCAAGGACTCATTACGCTTATTGTCAAGGAGTCATTGAAGAAAAGGCAGATAGATTGGAACTATTTCCTCTTCTGGAATGAATTCTAGACTGATTGTCAACAACAGGAGAAGGGTAAAAAGGCTGCCACTAAGTAGACTATTACTCCCAAAAGCAGTCATAGGAAAAGGAAAGGTATCTCACCACCAAGAGATACCATATAATTATCCTCTGTCAAGAAGAAAAGAATCAAAATAAAAATGTAGTTTGAAGGTGAGCAGTCCAAGGACCCTGCTACAGGAAATAACCCTTTAAACCTACCTTACAGTGATTCAAAACCAGAACAAGAATTGGCAGAGACACATGGTAATGTACAGACTGAACAAGGTGCAGAATATTGTTCCAATTTACCTTCACCAACTCCTCCAGAGGCACACAATCCACCAGTGGCAGAAGCCTCTTCAAGTAAGCCTAAAACAACTAGATCACGGAAAATCAACAAACTCCTGCAACATGTCTATGAAATGGAAGTCCTGGAAAGGGTGATTAAAAAAGATAATACAGACCTGATTGACAAAAATGAAGAGATTTTCAAAATAAATCAAACCCTCAAAGAGAAGCATCACAAGATTAAAGACAGGAACAGGGTATTGATCAGGGAAAACATGAAGCTGTATAGACAACTTAGAATTCTGAGGTTGAAGTTAAAGGAGTTTCAATCACCAGCACAGGAGAAAACTGGATTGGAAACTCTGGCTAACTTAGCTACAACCATGGTAGACACACCAGAGCTTTCCACACAGCCAGTATTAGTTCACAGATCTGCACGAACAAGGGCTGCCTCATTCAAGAAACCTTGAACATCAAAAAGGGATCCAAGGTAAGCATTTTTGCAAATTTTGAAGTTTTCTCAAAGCCGAAGTTTTGGTGGTTTAGGCGAACAGGACGAATGTTCATTAACCACTGAAAACAGGGCTTTCGGTAGATAATTCACTCAGGAGCTTTCTAAGTTAACCACTAAAAGCCTGCCATTTCCAGAATGATCAAGTTTTTACACAGATCGAAGTTTTTTGAGTTGGAAAGGTTTGAAACCTCTTCGAATGAACATTTGATGAATTGTCAAGACAAATCCAATAGCTATTTTTGATAGATTATGGAAAGAGGAGGTGTTTCAAAGGTTTTTGGTATCCTTGACAAAGACAAAAAATCAGGACACTTACTCAGATCAACAGATTCGAATTTGTATTTCTTGGAGAGTCATCATTCAGCCTTGGAAGGCTATCCTGCACTGCACCATCACTCAACAAGAGAGGAAGACCATGAAATCTGGGATTGACCTCATTTTTGGGGATCATTCCACATCTTTTGCAACTAAATTTTGATTTACTATCTTTAGCATATTTGATCCATGTTTTCAGGATCTCAAAACTACATTGTAAAGCTATAAAGCTAAAGGTAGAATAGGAACCAAAGGTTCGACCTTGGAGACTTTTTTATATTATGTACTCAAACTTCTAATTTTCATATTGAGTAAAGAAAGCTTATTTTGCCATAACTTGTTCGGATTTCATCTTCTTATCTATTCTATACTTTCACCTCGATATTATATTCATGCTGTTATGCTTGTTTATGCCTGATAACTGTCATCTTATTATTGCATTCATAAGTTAAACTTTTCAAGTATTCATGTGATTATTGTAATTAGCCATTCATATATGATTTATATGTGATTCTGCTGATATAATAGTTTTTTCTTCATACATCCCTTTATTTGTAAACTCTTTGAACATTTTTGGTCAAAAGCCTTGTCCATCTAAATGTGTTTATGCATGATTTGAGTGAGAAATGATTCAGTCCTCTGACTTGATCCAAACCCACACTTATTATTGAAAAAACAGTTACCAAAATATTAAGTTACCAGACATCTCTGACTTAAAACCTAGGAGAGTTTCCTGGAGTGATAACAGTTAGGACTCAAAAATGTCACATTTATATCCTCTTTTCCCTTCACCATTCCTTACATTTCATGGTCCTAATCAACCTTTTATCATACCATTTCCATACATACATTTGGGTTTCACCTTATTATTTTCCACTTTACTCATTTTAGTATTATAAGTGAATTTAAATATTAGAAAATTAACATATTTTCATTATATCTCAAGGTTGAATGAGTTTTATGATGTGTACATGTATATTTGAAAATTTCAACAAAGTCAAATATTACCACCTAACCTCAAATTCGAATTTCATCTTCAAGCTTTGAAGATTTGAAGAATATTTGGGACAATCAGTCAAGCATATTCAAAGGAGAAGATCATGGATATTTTGATGGCATATCTTATCCAAGATTTGTGAAAGATGTGTCTAGGATTTGAAGGGATCATATCTTGTAATAATAGGAAAGTGGTTGAGAGAATAGTGGATCTGTAATTATGAGACTCTTATCTTATCTTCAAGACTCTCATGTATAAAAGAGAGTGTTCTCTCTTCATTTGGGGAGAGAGATGAGAGATTAGACTTAGATTATCTTGAAGTCTTAGAAGGGGATTCTTAGCTTTGATTTGTATTCTTTCATTTGTCATGCCTTCATGATTTCTCATTTGATTCTTGTAATGTAGTTTGAGATATTGTGTGAGCTAACATATGTATTTTGTCATTCAACTCTTCACATGTTGTATTGCTTTCCTAGATTAATTTCCTGCTTTCCTAGTTAGTTTTTCAATGCTTTCCTAGATTAATTTCATTTCAATGATTTAGATTAGATTACTTCTACTTCAGTCCTGCATATATAGTGCATGTGCTTCGTAAGCCTACGAACCTTGGATTGACAAATTAAATAGTTGGGCAAATACTAAAATGGAATTAAACAACAATAGTTCCACCTAACACATATTTGGTGGGAATGACAAGATTCCCTAGTAAGATTGTGCCCATAGGTTTTAAGTTTTCACTAGGGGGATTCATGAGAATCCATCGTTCTCTCCCACCATACTTACCACTTTCCATCTTTCTCACGCTCATCCATCCCATTACACTGGTCCGAGCATTGGGTTGGCCAAATATTTAAGGGTTTTAACTTACCTTATGGGAAGAAGGGGCTAAAGGCCCAAAGGGTAAAAGAAGATGGAAAAAGATAGAATCAAAAGAATGAAACCTCGAGATGCTTCGCCCAGGGATCCCTGAGAAAGTAGTAAAATGCTTCTCAGCAAGAAACAAAGGGACCCATAAAAATAATAAAACAAGACCTAGTTAGAGGATATGGGGTCTCCTCATGAGCCAACCTATTAGGTCCATGGGCATGTACTGGTATGACACTACCAGCAGCTGTCACCATGCCAGGGTAATGGCTCTTGGTGGCATAACCAAGAGAAAGGGGGTCTCATCACGATCTAGCCTTCTCATTTCCGTGAAATGCTTGTGGGTAACATTTCCACCACTATTCACCATGCCAGGGAAGTGTCCCCTGACCAACTTCTTGAAGAAAAAGAAATAAGAATAAAGATAAAAGAAATGAATGGGCTTAGAAAAATTTGCATCCATGATAGGTGCAACTCACCTTCTACAAAGGCACCCATAAGTAATCCATGCATTTCCCTGCTATCACTGCAGCCCTTGTCTAGACATCCCTTACCACCTCATCCACTCACATGGCTTGGATTTGATTTCTCCCAGAAACACCCCACACCCAATGAGCATTATCCCAATAGGATTCCCTATCACTTCCTCCAAACTTGGCTTGTAGATTAGTATAATGTCTTTGAGAACTTGTCCGGGTAAAAGGGGTTTTATGCACATGTTTAATAAAATTGTTTATTAGATGTGATTGAAATTGCTATGATCCCTGCCACTTATGAGCCCATGGAGGGCGTATTTGTTGATGTTTCAGGACCATACCAGATGAACAGGTACACATGGGGAGATGATCAATTCAGACTTCCATGGGGATGAAATCCCACCAGATGGATGCTGAGACCCCAACAGGGGGCAAAGATAGATCAAAGGGTTTTCACCGGAGAGGAAGAGGACGTTCCACCAGAGGAATCTTGGTAGAGCCTTAGCTAGGGGGGTTGTGCCTTTTCCACCAAGACATTCATGATGTCATGGAGTACTTGTGGATGTTTTAGGAGGCAATTATGGCACCTGTGGCATGTTACAAAGGCCCAAGGAGGCCTAACGTTTTTCTCTAGGAGGCTAACGTTTCCCTAGAAGGGGATAACGTCACCGTAAAAGGGCATGCCATCTTTATCTTTGATTGATTTAGGGTTTGATTTTGACATTTAATTTAAAAACAATATTTTTATGTATTTTTGGCCTTGTCGGCCTTTTGTGGCCTAAAATTAAATTAAGGTCATTGGTATGGTATAAGTAAGAGAGATAAAACTCTCTTTTATTCATCATCTTTCACTCACACTTGTGTGAGGTCTAAAATTTGCGCCCTCCTTTAGGGTGTTTGGCTGAAATACTAGTGCACACTTGTTGAAGTTGGCTCTTTTTGGTGATTTTCGGTAATTTTCTTGGTGGAAGGTTTATAACTAGGGTTTGGCTTGATGAATGCTTGGTAAATGTAAGTGAATTTCTGCAATCCTTCCCTTACTTGAATGATTATAGTATTTTACTTGCACTTTGTTAATGAAATTTGTTGGGATAAACCCTAGGAAATAAGCACATGTTGGTGTCCTTATTTTAAATCCCTACTAGATTATGCCGATGAGCCATTTTTGTTGTTGAAGACATTGCTAGGGCCTTGCCATTGCAACACCCTACCCTGGTACCTCACCTTAGCCATTTTTACTTTTTCATTGAGCTAAGGAAGGAGGAAAACACACTAAGGCCTAGGGTTACTACACCTTAGTGAGTCGCTTTCCCCTAGGGTTTGATGGTTGAATCCTTGGCTTATCAACAGTTCACCATCAAATTCCTCTTGTCTTTGGTGATACTATTATCATATTGTCCCTTCAACTCTTGCATCTATTTTTGACTCCATTTTCCCTATGAATGCACAAGTCTAAGACCTTTTTCTTGATTGTTTTGATCACAATCTATAAACATCCAAATCTTTAAGAAATTAATAATACCTTTCTAACCCTAGTGTAGATTGATCTGCTAAGTTGTTGCTATTATTATTCTTTGAGTTATAATTATACTTTGCAACACTTAAAGCTTCTAAAAGCAATTGAAAGGATTAATGCATACTTGCTTCTGATGAATGTTGGTGTTATGATATTGATAATTAGTTATTATTGCTCATTTTGAAGCATTTATTATTGAAGTATCGTATTGTGACTATTGTCATTTATACATATTTTCTTACTTCATCAATATATTAGTCAATTGCTTATATCGAGAAAGTCCCTGATTATATGAAGTACTAACCAGCAAGTGAGCTTGCAAATATAGTTTCTTGTTGCTTTGTTCTGGGCAGGTACATTTCTAGTTATTATTGTCTTTTATTGGTTGTTTAGCCAGACTTTCTGATCGGTGGTGGCTTGTGAGAGGGAAACCTTTTCCTTATCCTTTATCCTTTGCCTTCTCAAAACCTTAGGTCACCGGGGACGTCTCCCTTGGGCCTACCACCCTAAATAGAAAGAGATATCCTATTGAGGTGACAGTGATAGGATACTCTCCAGTTAAGTCAGTTTGTCTCCTTTTACCTTTCCTTTACTTCCAAGTAAAAACTGTGCGATAACATTTTGGATCCATTGAGGGGGAACACTGAGTCAATTCTCCTCATAGACGACACTTTTCGGTAAGCCTTTCCTCAAGAATCTTTATCTTATAATCTTACCTGGCGACTCCACTAGGGATGATTCCCTTATTTCTTTGATAATTTCAAGAAAATTATCTGGCAACTCCACTGATGACGAAGCCAACTATGACTTCCTAATGGGACCTGAGAAATTTCAAACCCCTAGACATGAGTAAAATCTTGAGATACCCTTGACAAATTCCCCCGAAGTACAAAAAATGGCTCCCTTGATTCACTGGTAGTGATGGGGAAAGAGATGACTATCATATGGTTGATTTTTGGTCCTTCTTTCAACTCCATCCTATCAATGATGATGTTGAAGATTTGGTGATGAAATGTTTCTCTACCACTCTTCATGGGAATGCTAGAAAATGGTATGATAATCTCCCTATTTCTAGCATCACATCTATGGACCAGTTAGAAGTGACCTTTCTCAAGAACTGGGGTATGATATTGAAAGATATCCAAATGTTACTAAAAGGACTCGAATATATAAGACAAACTAAGAACAAGGCTATCATGGATTTCGAGGTTAGGTTTCAAAGATTGCTATATCAAATTCCTGCAACCTATACTCCTGAAGAAAAGTACCTTCTGTATCTCTATACCAATACACTCTTGGTGCACTTAGGGTTTGTTCTAAATAAAAAGGGGCCAAAAACACTCCATGAAGCTTATAACATGGCCACGCAAATTGAGGAAAACATTTCTTTGTCCAAGGGAAAACATATCTTCTCTCTAGGGACAAAAATCAATGACCCTAAGGATACCTCATACACTCTCAGTTTGGAAAGATTAGTTTCCCTTGGAACTTTTACTGCTGATTTCCAAGAAGAAGGGGAACAAGTTATTGACCAATGAAATTCTAAGGAGAAAGATCTTGATGAGGTTTTCCAAGAGAAAAGGATCGTTGAAAACACAATTGAGGATATGGAACCTGAACACAATGATGAAGTGTCAACATGCCCTCCTCTTGATGAAGCCATCCACGAGCCTTTTCCCCCTACACAAGAAGAAAATAATGAGGTTAGTTGCTTTCCTTTTCAGGATTTTGATATTACCTTGTTCCACGATCCAGAGAGTGAAGGAGAAATGGAATCCTCGAAAAAAGTGGATCTTACTTGTTGTACAGTTGAAGATGAAGGATAAACTCATGAGGATGAAACAATGTTGCATGTTGAAGACACCCAAGTCCTAAAAGCTCCTGCACAAGAAGAAACCAACACCGTAAGTTACCCTCCTCTCCAAAATTTTGATGATTCTCTACTTTATGATGTGGGAGATGAGGAGGAGATAAATGAGTCCTTGAATGCTTCCAATTATTCATGTTATGATACATATAGTGACATGGTTGATAGCATTGATGAGTTCATACATGTTGGGAGACATAGGTGGGATATATTTGGTTATGATATGGACCCCATTTATGACATTGAGAGTAATTTCCAAGTGTTTCCTTTATAGTTATCACAACAGGTTACTCTTGAACAGGGTAAACAAGGAGGTGATATAATTACCAATACTTTCCAAACACCCAAGTTTGACCTAGTCCCATATTTTCCTGATACTTTTCTGTCATGCCTTGATGTTTTTGATGAATACTCCTATGAGCACTTGAATTTATTCCATGAAGAAGATTATCAATCACAGTTGTGCCCATATATTGATAGGAGTAAGGACATCATTTTCCCATAGAAGGATCCTTGTGACAAATTTCTCCTACCACCTCTTATTACTTTACCTTGCTATGTCTCTAAAGGTGTAGTTGGTGAGTATGCCTTTTGTATTAATTTTCCTCTGAGGAAAACCCTACATCTCAAGGGAAGATTGAATACTTCACGAAAAAGTTTGTCATCTCAAAATTTCAACCTTCCCTTAAGAGTTTATCAGTCATCTACTAGATCCTTTTTAATCCTCTCCTAGGCTTTAGATTATGAGGATGTCCTAGGTAGCCAGCTTGCAGACCTTTTGAATCAGTTTTCTGAACCTTTGATTTTTCATGATCCCTTCCTAAAGTGGATTGAGAACTTTCCTCAGAAAATGACTTGGCATGATTTTATCCCTCCCACCTACCTCCATGAGTTAGACTTTATGATTTCCAACGATACAATACATTCTCTAACCCATGTTATTTTTATCCTTAACTTGTCACTGTTTTGGTTTATGATGAAGCATAAAGGCAGGTATTGTGAGACATTGCTAGGATGGTTTCACTGGTCATTTGACTACACCTAGCATTCAACTGATAGGTAAGTACAGGTAAGTAGGCATTTGCATTCATTGTACATACCATTTGCATTTCATGCTAGAGTAGTTTGCTTTCTCATCTGTATATATGCTTGCTTTCATTTTTGATATATATGATTTGGGGGTGATATCACCACCCAAAATGATTGCTAACAACTTTATGTTGAGATCAAGCAGGTTATAGGTTATGCCATAGATGTTGAAGTTCTAATGCGCTCTATGGTGAGCACATGTCCTCGAGTTGGAGCCATATGTTATCCCCCACTTTAGGGATAACTAAGGAGATTATGTCTCGAGGCCCACAGGTCCTAGACATGGAGTACCGAGAGCCAGATCAACTTGAGCATGGCCCTGGAGGGCCCATCTTCTCTTCCTTCATTGCCTCCACTTTGTCAGCAGTAGCAACATCCATCACCTCGGTCTGGTCCTATAGCATAAATGGATCTTTCTCCATGAGGTAATGAGTCTGGGAATCATGGTATGTGTCATTATGATCCTCAAAACCTTTGAATATGTGCATTCAATTATTTTTGTTTCTAACGGGTGCTTGGATATTATACCTATCCACTTGACCATATCTGGGGGGAATGACAGGATGCCCTAGTAAGCTTGTGCCCATAAGGTTTTGAGTTTCCACTAGGGGGAATTCATGAGAAGTCATCATCCGCTCCAACCATACTTACCACTTTCCATCTTTCTCCCACTCATCCATCCCATTACACTGGTTCGGGCATTGGGTTGGCCAAATATTTAAGGGTTGTAACTTACCTTGTGGGAAGAAGGGGCTAAAGGCATAGAGGGTAAAAGAAGCTGGCAAAATATAGAAGCCAAAGAATGAAACCTCGAAATGCTTCACCCAGGGATCCCTGAGAAAGAAGTAAAAGGATTCTCAAAAAGAAATAGAGGGACCCATAAAAATAATAAAACAAGACCTAGTTAGAGGATAGGGGGTCTCATCACAAGCCAACCTATTAGTTCCATGGGCATGCAGTGGTATGAAACTACTAGCAGTTGGTCACCATGCCAGGGTAGTGGCTCTTGGTGGCATAGCCAAGAGAAAGGGGGTCTTATCATGATCCAACCTTCTCATTTTTGTGAAATTCTTATGGGTAACATTTCCACCATAGGTCACCACACCAGGGCAGTGTCCCCTGACTAGATTCTTGAAGAAAAAGTAATACAAATACAGATAAAAGGCATGAATTGGCTTGGAAACATTTGTATCCATGATAGATGCAACTCACCTTCTACAAAGGAACCCACAGGTAATCCATGCATTTCACTACTATCACTACACCCCTTGTCCACACATCCCTTACCACCTCATCCACTCACATGGCTTGGATTTTATTTCTCTCGGAAACACCCCACATCCAGTGAGAATTAACCTAATAGGACTTCTTGTCAGTTCCTCCAAACTTGGATTGCAGATTAGTATAATGTCTTTGAGCACTTGTTCAGGTAAAAGGGGTTTTATGCACATGTTTAATAAAATTGATGATTAGATGTGCTTGACATTGCTATGATCCCTGTGACTTATGAGCCCATGGAGGGCGTATTTGTTGATGTTCCAAGACCATACCATATGGATAGGTACACACGGGGAGATGATCAGTTCAGACCTCCATGGGGATAAAATCCCACCAAATGGATGTTGAGACCCTAGCAGGGGGAGGAGACAGATCAGAGGGTTTGCACCGGAGAGGAGGAGGAAGTTCCACTAGAGGCAACTTGGTAGAGCCTTACCCAGGGGGGTTGTGCCTTTTCCACCAAGACATTCATGACATCATCCAATACTTGTGGAGGTTTTGGAAGGTAGTTGTGGCACGTGCGACATGTTTCAGAGGCCCAAGGAGGCCTAACATTTTTCTCGAGGAGGCCAACGTTTCCCTAGAAGGGGCTAACACTACCCTGAAATGGCATGAAATCTTCATTTTTTCTTGATTTACAGTTTGTCTTTGACATTTAATGTAAAAACAATATTATTATGTATTTTTGGACTTGTCGTCCTTTTGTGACCTAAAATTAAATTAAGGTCATTGGTATGGCATAAGTAAGAGAGCTAAAACTCTCTTTTATTCATCATCTTTCATTCACACTTGTGTGAGGTCTAAAATTTGTGCCCTCCTTTAGGGTTTTTGGCTGAAATACTAGTGCGCACTTGTTGAAGTAGGCTCTTTTTGGTGATTTTTGGCAATTTTCTTGGTGGAAGTTTTATAACGAGGGTTTGTCTTAATGAATGCTTGGTAAATGTATGTGAATTTTTGCAATCCTTCCCTTGAATGTTAATAGAATTTTACTTGCATTTTGTTAATGAAATTTGCTGGAATAAACCATAGGAAATAAGTACATGTTGGTGTCCTTTTTAATTCCCTACTAGATTATGCCAATGAGCCATTTTTTGTGTTGAAGACATTGCTAGGGCCTTGCCATTGCAACACCCTACCCTTGTACGTCACCTTAGCCTCTTTTACTTTGTTATTGAGCTAAGGAAGGAGGAAAACACACTAAGGCCTAGGGTTACTACACCTTAGTGAGTCGTTTTCCCATAGGGTTTGATGGTTGAAGCCTTGGCTTATCAACACTTCACCATAAAATTCCTCTTGTCTTTGACCATACTATTATCATATTTTCCATTCAATTCTTGCAACTATTTTTGACTTCATTTTCCCTATGAATGCAGTAGCATAAGACCTTTTGCTTGAGTGTTTTGATCACAATCTATAAACATCCAAATCTTTGAGCAATTACTAACACCTTTCTAACCCTAGTGTATATTGACCTGCTAATTTTTTGTTGCTATTATTCTTAGAGTTATAACTATAATTTGCAGCACTTAAAGCTTCTAAAAACAATTGAAAGGATTAATGCATACTTGCTTCTGATGAATGTTGGTGTTATGATATTGATAATTAGTTATTCTTGCTAATTTATAAGCATTTATTGTTGAAGTATCGTATTGTGACTATTTCCATTTTAACATATTTTCTTACTTCATCAATATATTATTCAATTGCTTATATCAAGAAAGTCCCTGATTATATGAAGTACTAACCATCAAGTGAGCTTGCAAATATAGTTTATTGTTTCTTTGTTCTGGGCAGGTACATTTCTGGTTATTATTGTCTTTTATTTTCTGTTTAGCTGGACTTTCTGATCAGTGGTGACTTGTGAGAGGGAAACCTTTGCCTTAGCCTTTACCCTTTTCCTTCTCAAAACCCCAGGTCATCGGGGACCTCTCCCTTGGGCCTACCACCCTAAATAGAAAGAGATACCTATTGAGGTGACAGTGATAGGATAGTCTCCAGTTACATTAGTTTGTCTCCTGTTACCTTTCCTTTACTTCCAAATACAAACTATGTGATAACAGGGTGCAAGTTTCAAGGTAGTAGAGCACCCTCTTGTGTGAATTAGGGTTTTATGGTTAGATGATCTTCTCTTGAGAATATAGAAAAGGATTTCTAGGTTTTTATCCCTTGTTGAGAAGGGTTTTCCCAAGATATTTCTTTTGTTCTTGTGCATGGTATTTCTTCTTGTGATCTTGGTTATTGCAACAATAGTGAATGGTGTATTTGCATTTGTTTATGGTTCAAGTACATGACTAAAATGAAATAAACCTCGTGCTTGAGCCCAACATAGTGAAAATTCAACATATTCTTGTGTGAAGATTACTATAGATAATGAACCTTTTTGCAAGGTTGTTGGCATGATTGTGGAAGCTAAATATCCACAATGATTTTGGACTCTTTGTATTGTTCATTCTTTGAATTTAGAATTTAAATATATTTTTTTATATGTGACATGGATGGGAAGTCTTATTCATGATGCACACCTTATCTACAATTTTGTACAAAACCATACCAATTCCCTTACAATATATGAAGTGTACACACATCTATCATTGTTGAAGATTACATATACTCATTTTACCTCCTCATTCAACATGCTTAAGAGGTTGAGGGAGGTCAAGACCTCTCTTGGGGCTATGCTTATTTCAAAGTTGGTATTTTTGGTGAAAGACAAATCAAACTTCTTCAAAAAAGTTCAAGGATACAATGTTAGATGATGGTTTGTGAGAGAGGGTAGATCTTATCATTAAGATCATGGACCCTATCATTTCTTTGTTTCAGTTTGTAGAAATAGACCAACCCATCCTAGAAGATTTTTATGAGGGGTGGGATTCCATGATTTAGTCCATGAAGACTATTATTTTATAGAATGAGTGCCTTGAGTGTGAGACATCAGCAGAGACATTATTCACCACCATACATGATATTCTTATCAATAGGTGGGATAAGAATTGCACACCTTTGTATTGATTGGCTCACTCATTGAATCCAAAATACTACAATAATGATTGGCTCAATGTTGAACCTTCACATAGATTCCCTCCTCACATGGATGGAGATATTTCACATGGGGGGAAGGATGCATTTAGAAGGATATATCAATACATATCATCCCTTGATGAGGTAGAGGAGGGTTTTCTAGATTTTTCTATTGGCATTGGAAGATTTGGAGGTTATGATGTGCTTAGAGAAAGAGGGGTTAAGAAGCCCTATGATTGGTGGGAAACTCATAGGGAATCATTCCCTATTAAAAAACATTTAGCCATGAAGATCCTCTCTCAAGTTAATTTTTCCTCTTGTTGCAACAAGAATTGGGTCAAATATGGTAATTTGTATAGTTTGAAGAAGAGAAAACTAGAGAAATCCAAGGTAGAGACAATGGCGCATGTGCACTCTATTACAACCTTAATTTTCTGAAGTGTACCCTATATTCTTTTGAGAGATGTGACCACTCTGATGTTCCCAAACATCTCTTGGCCCATGATATATATGTAACTATACATATGTATAGTGTGATGATTTATTTTTATGTGGCCATGATGACATGATTTTGATGTACACGTGTTGGTTAGAGGTTGCCAAAATCCTCTCAGGTGAAAGGTCATGGCATATTCTCTTAGTCCCCATTCTCAGGGTGTTTGGTTTTATTGCTCCAACTTACTACCCCTTTGCAGTTGGAAACTCTCCTCTTATGTTGGGAGTTTATGTCATGGGTAGGTAGGTGAATATCGTAATATGGATCTACTAGGAAACATAATTTATAGGGACTTTAGCTACTCACTTATTATTATTTTCTTTGTAAAAGGTTATTTCTCTTTGAAAGGGTTGTCACACCCATGGTTTAGCACACCTTAGCCACATGGACCATCTCTTTCTTATGTATGTACCACACTTGGGCCTTTGGAGGCCATTCTACACATGATTATCCAATTGCATGTTTTTTGAGGCAATGTTACATGCATGGAATGTATTTCAAGGAATATGGTCACCCTCTATGAGGCACATATGAGTTGTTTTCACTCACATGGTGTTAGCGATATTTCTTGCAAGGGGGGTTAGAATGAAAAGAAAGGGTTAAAAACCCACTTGTCCTAAATTTTGGGCGCGACGCGTCTGTGTTAAACAAGAATCAATTTTGAACGGCTGGGATCCGCGCGCTTTGATCAACGATGCATATTGGATTCCGGACCCCCCATGCCTTTCGACCTTTAAGTTGGGGGGGGGGGTCCAGAATTGGGGGCGCACCTCTCCAATGGTCCAGATCGGCGCACCTAGATCAACGACGATGAAGACCATTCCGGACCCCCCCCCACCCCCCCCCCTCCCCGCCTTTCTACCTTTAAGCGGAGGGGGGGGTCCAGAATCAGGGACGCATCTTTCAACGACCACGATCGAGGAGCCCGGATCAACGGCTCAGACGCGGCCCCGACCTTCTCAGCTACCTTGTCTTTAACCCATGTGGGCCCCCTTTTCTTCATGGCATCTCCCTTTCCGCCTTTCTCGTGCAGCCATGTGTCATCTATCCACCTCTCCATCACCTGTCCACATGGCCTCTTCCTCGTCTCATCATCCATTTACCACCCGCCACGCATCCCATTCCTTTCCACGTCTATCCTCTTGCCTCCTGCACTCGATCCTTTGCCAAGTGTCTCTCCTTCAACCTTCCTCGCCTTCCTATCTGCTCAGGCCTTGTCCACATAATCCGACGCCACCACCCCTGTCATGCGCCCCATCCTTCGCACTGGCCTCTACGCATACCTGTCCTCCAAGATGTTCAGTTATTCTAGGTGGCGGCATGAGGAGTACTCCATATCCCGAAATGCTAAGTTGGTTGGGCCATGCTCAATCCCATGAAGCAGTTATTGAAGCGGTTGGTGGTGGTTAGACATCGTCTCCACCATAATGGGAAAGTCCTGCATTAGATTAAAGGCACGTCGATTCACCGAATAAACTGTCAGAAGATTGATCACGTCTTTCATAAGTTGCATGATTATTCAAAGATTGCAGCTCCGTGTTGTCAGAAGCCATGCAGACGCAAATCCTTCAATGAAATTTCTTGGTTCCGCTGTTGTTGTTGTTTTGAGTATATGTAGGCATTTTTTCCATTTTTGTATCTATCGATGGTAGAGCTAAGCTCCCGGCTATAAAGTTTCAGCAAATATTCCGGTTTCCTGGTGATGCCTCTGTGTTTGAGACTTCTTGGTTTATAACAAACAGTTCTTATTTTTCCATCTTGGTTCCATCTTATGCCGGAGGGTTCACAGTTGAATGCTTCACGTGGACTTAACAATCTTGTTATGATAAAGGATTTGTTGTGACATTGTTGTGATCTCTGGTATCTGTGTTTGAATGTGAAAGGATTTTACATTCGAATGCATTCTTCTTCAGTCTGTTACAAACTAGATGTATGTGATAGACCTTTGCACTCTTCTCTTGGAAGTCTTCCCCCTACTCACCCTTTTACTGAAACTCGTTGTTTGGAGTTTATCAAGACCTCACTCGTTCATGCATGCCTGGTCTAGTTTCTTAGTTGAGATGATATCGTTCTAAGTTTCCTTCCATTTGATCACCCTTCAAACAAATCATCACATTAAACTGATGGGCGTCGGGCTCTGCTCTTGCTAGCAATATAGGAGTGACTTCCGTCGCCAACATTTCTGGCACCGTTGCCGGGGACGATGTTGAATATATTCCCTGGTATTGAACGACAAAGATTAGATTGATTCTGAAGGTGCATCAGATATCAGAACTGAAAGATTGCTACTGTGCACCTGGCGACTCCATTGTGACAACTCCACTGGGGAGAACCTGTTCTATCAACTGTGGCTTCGAGAGGCAGACACACGAGGTCTAATCCACATCTGCTTTTAGCCACACCAGGATCTGACTCGGAAGCAGTGCGCATAAAGGGAAAGAGCTCTGCAAAATAAGTGTCCATCGCTGAAACAGGTAATGCGCCTTCCCCTTCTGTAAGCACTCCATTGTCTTATTCTCAGCTTCCTAGTCATCCTTCCTCTGAGGTTTCTCGTTTTCTGAATTTCGGGAGTGTTCCTGCTGAGTTTTCTCCTTCTGGTCTAGTATAAGAGGAAGAGATCCTTTTCACTCCCCCTTCCATAGAAGTTGCGCCTCCACACAATCCTCGGACCTCAGAAGATTTCACTACTCCTCCTTTTATTACTACTGCTGCATAGAGAGAAACATCTACACATTCGGGTTCTTTAGACTTCTCTCTGTTTTTCCCATCATCTCTCATTCACACTCCTTCTCCTCCGAGTTCTCCCCTATCTAATATCCCTATGGCTAGTGCTAATCCACCTCCAAATAGAATGGATTCCATAGTCACTGCCAGGTATGCCCCTTTAGTCTTTCCCCAGCCTCTGAACCCTCTCCCTGCTGGAGATTACTTGAAGTACATGCCCAAGTTTAGTGGGGAAGGAGACATAACTGCTGAAGAGCACTTGGATTCTTTTTATAGTTATGCAGAAAACCTCAATATTGAGAATGAAGATGTCTGGATGAGAGTCTTTGTCCAGAGTTTGGATGGTGAGGTTAGAGAATGGTTTAGGGGACTAGCCCCTGGATCTATTGCTGGAATTGAAGCCTTGGATAATGTTTTCCTGAGGCAGTGGGGAGATAGAAAAGATTACATATATTACATGACTGAGATTGGGTCTCTGAAGAAGCAGGAAGGAGAGTTTGTTTCTGACTTCTCCAAAAGGTTCAATAAGATGTATAACAAGATTCCTGCAGAGATAAAGCCTTCAGAAGCCTCTGCTCAAATTTCATATGCTAGTGCATTTGACCCTGATTTCTGTCTCGTGTTAAGAGAAAGAAGAGCCAGCTCTTTAGCTCAGATGCAAGATGCAGCTATAGAAGTGGAATCCAACATATTGGCAGCTGGAAGACTGAGAAACTAGGCTGACACAGACAGAAGAAAGGAAAAATTGGAAGCCTCAACTTCCGACCCCTCATTTCCCCACTCTCAAGTAAATGAGCTGACCCGAGTCATGAACCTCCTTAAGGAATAGGTGGAAAGATTGAATGTGGAAAGGAAGAAAGCGTACAAGGGCCCTCAGAACATAAAAAATAAAGGAGGTTTTAGAAGGCCAAATATTTTCGCTCCTCCAATTATGCACAGAGAGAAGGAAAGAGACAGAGACGACCAAAGAGTTTAGGCTCCCTTCTAGAACAATTTTGTGGCTGATGAAGAGGAAGAGGAAACAGACGAGCCTGAGCCTAAAATACATAGTGTAGAAGTCACTCCCCCTTTCCCTCATCTGACCAAATCATCATACGAGGAGTCTCTCATGGATAGTCAGCTGAATGAATTAAGCAAGGGAGACAAAGCTGGTGGTGGCCGAGGCAGATACAACCTAAGGTCTGACAAAAGAGCAGCAACACCTGATGTTCCTGAGCCATCCACTAGAACAGAGAAACCTACTAATGAAGTAGAAGACAGAGGTAAGAAGGCTCAACCTTTCTCTCCCATTGTCCATAATCATGTTCCTGAAATTAGAGAAATCCAAAAGCCTATGTCTTCTTTCAATTTCGAACATGAGATTCAGAAAATCAGAATTTCTGTGCCCCTCACCTAGCTAATCAGACACGGGGAATTCAAAAAACGCTTCTCTGAGATGTTGAAGACTGAAGCCTCATACCCTCCTACAGACTCCATTAACCTCCAAGATGAAAGGCCTACAGTTGTCCTAGGCCCCATGGTAGAAGACAGAGATGATTCATCCCCTCCCTTCTACACATCCCTGAATATACATGACAAAGTGCTACACAATTGCTTGATGGATTCAGGGGCCTCTCAGAACCTCATGCCTAAGGCCGTCATGGAAGAGCTAGGATTAGAAGTCACCAGAGCCTATCATGACCTCTATTCCTTTGACTCTAGGAGGGTACAATGTTTGGGAGTCATCAAGGACCTAGTAGTCTCCCTGTTTTAGCTGCCCATGAAAAGTATGGTCATGGATATAGTGGTAGCTGATGTTCCCCCCAAGTTTGGCATGTTGTTGTCAAGATCTTGGATTAAGAGACTTGGAGGGATGTTACATATGGACCTCACATATGCCACCATTCCAGTCTTTGGAGGGGAACATAGGAGATTATACAGAGAAGCCCAGCTGGCCTACATTGTCAGTGATGAAGAAAACCCTACTAATCATGCCATCTATGCCTTGGACATTGATTTAGGCTCCAGTCTACTGCAGCTTACTGAGACTCTTGAGCCCCCTTTGCAAATCAAAAAGCAGTCCATTCTTAATCAGGTGATGCCCCCTCCAGCCATCTCTGTTTGGAAGATGTTCTTTGATGGAGCTTCCTCCAGTATAGGTGCAGGTGTCAGGGTAGTATTCATATCCCCCTCTCACGAGACCATATCTTTGTCATACAAGCTAGAATTTGAAGTCACCAACAATGTGGCAGAGTATGAAGCTCTGGTTCTGGGATTAAGGGCTACGCAACAGATGGAAATAAGAGAAGTGGCTGTGTTTGGGGACGTAGAGTTGATTTTCCAGTAGGTGAAAAATGTTTATCAGACCAAGCATCCTCGACTCAGGAATTACAGGAACGAGGTATGGGACCTTGTGAATAATTTCTTCCTGGCTTTTAACATCTCTTTCATTCCAAGGGAAGAAAATGCCCCAGCCGACTGTTTAGCTTTCACAGCTAGTCTGCTTGAAGTTCCTGGGATGCCCGCTGTCAGGTCCGATATTGAAATAAAATACAGACCCTCTGTACCAGACAATGTCAAGCATTGGAGGGTATTCGAAGACGATCTGGAGATCGAAAAGTTTCTCCAATTAGTGGGTGACTTTTCTGCATTACACATTGATGAGGATCCTGACATTGAGGGAGAACCTGATCCTCACCCTGGGGAGTTAATGAATAAAATTGCTGACCATCAGATTATACAACTGCCAAGCAACCACATTCCGAAAGGACTCATCCCGCTAGAAAGGTTTTTTGATGGAAATGATGTGGCAGTAAAGGGGAGAGTCTCTGGTAATGATGCTAATACAGCTGATTGCAACATAGGCACACCAGAGGAGCCCAAGATGGTCAAACTGTCAAAGAGTCTGACCGAGGAGTAGAGGATCGGATATATTAAATTGCTGAGGGAGTTTACTGACGTGTTTGCATGGACCTACGAAGACCTCAAGACATATGACACGTCAGTCATTGAGCACAAGATCCCACTAAGAGAGGAGGCTAGACCATTCAAGAAGAAGCTGAGACAGATAAATCCCATGCTGCTACCTGTCATGGAGAGGGAAGTGAAGAAGCTGTTGGATGCCCAAATTATTGTCCCCTTGAGATATTCTGACTGGGTAGCCAACTTAGTCCCAGTAAGGAAGAAGAGCGGAGAAATCAGACTCTGTGTCGATTTCAGGAACCTAAACAGGATTTCTAGGAAGGACAATTATCCCCTGCCCAACATGGAACATATATTGCAGCGGGTCACCGGAGCATCCAGGATATCCATGATCGATGGTTTCTCAGGTTACAATCAGATATCGGTCATGCCCGAGGACAGTGAAAAGACAACCTTCACCACTCCTTGGGGCACGTTCATGTATGCCAAGATGCCTTTCGGACTGATGAACGCAGGAGCAACATTTCAACGGGCCATGGATATAGCCTTCATCGGGGAAAAAGATAAATTTGTGGTGATTTACCTAGATGACATCACAGTCTTCTCCAAGACTCACAAAGAACACTACTGCCACTTGAAGAGAGTTTTCCTGAAGCGTCGCAGGTTTGGCCTTTCCCTGAATCCCAAGAAATCATTATTTTCTATGCAAGAAGGAAATCTGTTAGGCCATATAGTATCAGCAGAGGGAGTGAGGATCGACCCTGACAGAGTAGAATCACTTCAGGCCTTGCCACTTCCCAGATCTAAGAAAGAGGTCCAAGAATTTCTGGGAAGGATTAATTTTCTGAGGAGATTTGTTTCAAATTTTACTGAGTTGGTGAAACACATCACAGCCATGCTCAGGAAGGGACATGAAATAAAATGGACTACGGAACCCAGGAAATCTTTTGTCCAAATAAAGGAGTTGACTGAAGCACCTGTGCTAGTCAGTCCCGATTATTCCAAAGACTTTCTGGTATTTTATTTTTCTTCCTGTGACACCGTAGCTGCAGTTCTGTTGCAGAAAAATGATCAGGGTCAGGAGCAGCCTATTTCCTTTTTTAGCAAGGCGCTGAGAGATGCAGAGCTCCGGTATGAAATCATGGAGAAGTAGGCTTATGCCCTGGTGAAAGCCCTCAAGGCTTTCAGAGTCTATGTCTTGCATTCAAAGATCATTGCATATGTCCCTTCAGCTTCTGTGAAGGACATTCTTATACAGCCTGACATAGATAGAAGAAGAGGAAAATGGATCACTAAGATCCTAGAATTTGATATGGAAATCAAGCCCACCAAGATGATAAAAGGGCAAGGTATGGCCAAGCTGCTGGCTAAATCCAATTGTAAAGCCTTGGGAATTAACTTCGTCAATGAGCAAGCTGAGTCATCCAACAGGGGTTCCCAAAGCACTGTGCCACTAGCAGAATGCACCTGGTACAAGGATATTCTGTATTTTCTGCAAGAATTGAAGCCTCCTAATGGATTGGGGAAAAGCAAATCCAGAGCCTTAAAGCTCAAAGCAGTCAGGTATTGCCTCATTGACCAAACCTTGTATTGGAAAGATCCTCTGGGGATATTATTGAGGTGTCTGGACCCACAGCAGGCCCAGAAGGTTATATTTGACTTCCATAGTGGTCTCTGTGGAGGTCATCATTTTTGGAAGACAATAGCTCACAAGATCCTCCGAGCTGGATATTACTGGCCCACCTTATTTCCTGATGTCTACAGGGAAATTAGAGCTTGCATCAAATGCCAAAAATTCTCAGGGAAGCAACAGCTCAAATCCCTGCCTTTGAAACCTGTAGTGGTCTCAACACCCTTTCAGCAGTGGGAATTGGACTTCATCGGGGAAATTCATCCCTCTTCGAGTGGCCAGCACCAATGGATTCTGACAGCAACCGACTAATTCACTAAATGGATAGAAGTTGTCCCTACCAGAAGCACTTCTCACAAAGTAATCATCAACTTCTTGGAAGACATCATAGCTAGGTTTGGCTGCCCTAGAAAAATTGTCACTGACAATGCTTCCCTATTCCGGTCTGAGCCTCTGGTCAAGTTTTGTGAACAATTTGGAATTTCACTGATTCACTACACTCCCTACTATCCTCAGGGAAACGGACTGGCAGAGTCCTCCAATAAAAACCTAATCAAGCTTATCAAAAATCTATTGGAGGATAATAAAAGGGCCTGGGACTCAAATCTCAAATTTGCGCTTTGGGCTGATCGGGTGACAGCAAAGAAATCGCTGGGCATCTCACCTTTCCAACTGGTTTACGAAATAGAGGCCATGTTCCCCACTCATCTCGCCTTACCCATGGAAAATATCCTCCAAGACTCTAAGGGGGAACCTAACCATGTGCTCAGAAGAATTCATCATACGGTGGAAGTACAGCAGATCAGAGAACAGGTCTTAGACAAAGCCTACAATCATCAGCAGAAGATCAAGCAGGATTTTGACGGGAAGAACAGAAAGAAAGAATTCGAGCAGGGTGATCTAGTGCTCAAGTGGGATGCACCCAGACAAGAAAAGGTAAAAAACAGTAAATTTGATGCCCTCTGGTTCGGGCCTTTCAAGATCCTTGAAGTATTTTCAAATAACACTTACAGGCTGCAGGATCTGGAAGGCAATGAAGTCTTCAGTGGCCCAGTCAATGGGCATTTCTTAAAATAGTGTTTTCTATGAGCCACAGTTGGCTCTTTTTGTTTTGTTTTGTAAATATTGTTTATGTTTTTGATTTCAGACTAATAAATGACTCCATATCCCAACAACAAAGGCACTAAGTCTGCAGAAGAGTTCTTAGAGCATCACAGGGACGACTCTATCCCCCATGGAGCCAAATGTTAGCGATATTTCTTGAAAGGGGGGTTAGAATGCAAAGAAGGGGTTAAAAACCCACTTGTCCTAAGTTTTGGGTGCGATGCGTCTGTGTTAAACAAGAATCAATTTTGAATGGCTGGGATCCGCGTGCTCTGATCAATGGCGCATATTGGATTTTGGACCCCCCTGCCTTTCGACCTTTAAGCCAGGGGGGGGGGGGTCCGGAATCGGGGGTGCACCTCTCCAACGGTCCAGATCAGCGCTACCAGATCAACAGCGATGAAGACCATTCCGGACCCCCCCCGCCTTTCTACCTTTAAGTGGAGGGGGGGGGGGTCCGGAATTAGGGACGCAGCTTTCAGCGGCCACGATCGAGGAGCCCAGATCAATGGCTCAGACGCGGCACCGACCTTCTCAACTGCCTTGTCTTTAACTCGTGTGGGCCCCCTTTTTGTCATGACATCTCCCTTTCCGCCTTTCCCGTGCAGCCATGTGTCATCTATCCACCTCTCCATCACCTGTCCACATGGCCTCTTCCTCTTCTCATCATCCATTTACCACCCGCCACGCGTCCCGTTCCTTTCCACGTCTACCCTCTTGCCTTCTGTGCTCAATCCTTTTCCAAGTGTATCTCCTTCAACCTTCCTCGCCTTCCTATCTGCTCAGGCCTTGTCCACATAATCCGACGCCACCACCCCTGTCATGCGCCCCATCCTTCGCATTGGCCTCTACGCATACCCGTCCTCCAAGCTGTTCAGTTATTCCAGGTGGTGGCGTGAGGAGTACTCCATATCCTGAAATGCTGAGTTGGCTGGGCCGTTCTTAATCCCAAGAAGCAGTTATTGAAGCGGTTGGTGGTGGTTAGACATCGTCTCCACCATAATGGGAAAGTCCTACATTAGATTAAAGGCACGTCGATTCGCCGAATAAACTGTTAGAAGATCGATCGCGTCTGCCATAAGTTGCATGATTATTCAAAGATTGCAGCTCTGTGTTGTCAGAAGCCATGCAGACACAAAGCCTTCAATGCAATTTTTTGGTTCCGCTGCTGTTGTTGTTTTGAGTATATGTAGGCATTTTTGCCATTTTTGTATCTATCGATGGTAGAGCTAAGCTCCCGACTGTAAAGTTTCAGCAAATATTCCGGTTTCCTGGTGATGCCTCTGTGTTTGAGACTTCTTGGTTTATAACAAACAGTTCTTCTTTTTCGATCTTGGTTCCATATTATGTTAGAGGGTTCATAGTTGAATGATTCACGTGGACTTAACAATCTTGTTACGATAAAGGATTTGTTGTGACATTGTTGTGATCTCTGGTATCTGTGTTTGAATGTGAAAGGATTTTACGTTCGAATGCATTCTTCTTCAGTCTGTTACAAACCAAATGTATGTGATAGACCTTTGCACTCTTCTCTTGGAAGTCTTCCCCCTACTCACCCTTTTACTGTAACTCACTATTTGGAGTTTATCAAGACCTCACTCATTCATGCATGCCTGGTCTGGTTTCTAAGTTGAGACGATATCGTTCTGAGTTTCCTTCCATTTGATCACCCTTCAAACAAATCGTGACATTAAACTGATGGGCATCGGGCTCTGCTCCTTCTAGCAATCCAGGAGTGACTTCTGTCGCCAACACATGGACTCACCCTACACTCTCCATGTGTCAAATGATCCAACATCCCCTTCTTTGAGCATCTTTTGAAGAATATTTCTCACCAAAAGGGGGGAAAATTTACTTCGGGACACTTCAAGAGAATGTTGGAGATCATTTGGGGATAAATTGATGAGGAGGAGGTCACTTAAGTGACTTGGCACATGTATTGGGTTAATTTGACCCTTATCTATCATTGTGAATGCACTTTATAACCACGTTTTGATCATTTATGCAGAAAATTGAAGAATTCATCCACTTTTGGGGAAATTTTAGGGATTGGGGGGAGGTCATCCCCCTCTTTTGAGCTATATGTTGCAACTTAGAATGCCAAGGAATATTAATTTCATTGTTATGAACCCTCCCTAACCCTCTTCAAGTGGAATGATGTACCTTAAAGGCCAAAAGGGTCCTCGTAGAAGATTGACATTATTTTTGTTATTGGGGTTTTTATGACCCATTTTTTGACTTGGAGGATCACTCCCATAATTCATGGGGGTGCATTTACCTTATGTATGGACATGGTCAATCTTTGGAGACATAATTCAAGGATCTGTGGACATTATTTGAGCATTTTTGGAGCATATTTTATTAAATCCGTCCCCTTCTATGAGGGTTTTAATATGTAAAGAATCATTTGATTGTAATTTTAGACTTAGTCTCCGATTTGTGTGGATTACAAGTCTTCTTATTTTATTAATAAGCCTATTTTAGAGGAATAAAGAGTTGAGAGGAGGTGAGAGCCTCACCTATAAATATAGGCCCTCCTCTCACTCATTTTGTTGTGAATTGTTGGAGATTATTCTTGGAGCCATTTAATAGAAGATCTTTACTTGGTGCATTTTTGGTGTTAACTCTTGGAGCTCTATCTTTCTTGTTTATTATTCTTGGCATATGTTTCAAAGACTATTTTGATTTTTTCAAGTTCTACATAAACTAGCAAGATCGATCCATTAAGGAGTTGCACACCTACTTGGAGAGAGGACATCTAGGGTTTGTATTGTTTATGTTTGTAGCATTAAATAGGTACTTCTACATAGGTTTAAGTTTCCATATGTGTGGGTTACAATGCATAAAAAAGTGTACATGTGCAGGCTATAATGAGACAAGAAGCGTACAAATCTGAAAAAGTTGAATGTACGGGGCCGTACAATGGCGACAAAGTTGCTAGGGTTTGCAGGTGTTGTATGTAGTTTTCAATTATTTCTCTATGGGCCATTTTCCTGCTAAGGGACACCTTTTAATATTTGATATTATTCTAATGATAAGATGATTAAATGGAAGGATATATTTGTTTATTGTGTATGGGATTTGGTTTCTAGTATTGATTTTGTTGTTTTTTTTTAAGCTGATTATTCCAGCTGGGGTGATTTGTTTTTTGAGCTACAAATCTAATTTATAACAAGGAAATCACTAGTATATATATAGGTGTTGTGATTGGGGAAATCGACATGGTATCAGATCTCTCACTCTGAGAGGTAGCCATATTTTAGATCCATATGAGTGTGCAGTATATCTATTAGATCTACAAGGAGATCTATGTAGATGTATAAACCAACAATCATAAATTGAAGGATGGATTTCTGGAAAATAGTCGTACAACAACAGATCTTGTTTTTGTAGGTATACATGTTGTACATTGCAAAACAAAACATGCATATGCATGAAATAAAAGAGAAGAATATGTATATGTTATTTATAGTACACGAGGTCGCGTACATATGCATTTCATAGGTCAAGAAGGGCATGCACAAGTTTGTATAGGGGTAGTTTTCAATAGAGGGTTATTTCCATGGAAAATTAACAAATATGATGGATGGCATTATAGCATTAAGTTACACCCTATAGTCCATAGAATAAGCCATAAAAATATAGAATCTCAAATACAATTTTTTCCTAAGGATTAAACCATTTTTTAGACCTTATTGGCATCCTCGCGAATCACCTAGTGGACAACAAGCGAGGCCCTCACTGGATACTAGTGGCTCATCAAGTGAGGCATTGTCATACTTCTAGAATTGAGGAGTTATGAGGTGATAGGAGAAGGATGAGTTGGATATTCTTGTCAAAGGCCTAGTAAATCACATCATTCAAGTCTCCAGTGGCCTATAGAAGAYATAGAAGCCTCTCCCARGCCTCCTCCAAGAGMTATATAAVAAAGGAAAGCCTTGGGAAAGAGGGAAKAATAATTTAGAGMAATTTTATGKTGCTCAATTGCAKAGGAATYCAACTATTGTAACCATAAATYAGTGAATCCTATCMTRATCAAGGTGTTKCAAGGAGAGGCAAGGAGAAAAGAGACTRAAGGATCTTGCATCAACATTTGAGGTATGCATGTTTTGATGTATTTTTCTCATGATTTATAATAGATCATTTGGTTTTCCCCTCATATCATTTGTGTTCATTTAATTAATGATAGATCTGATTTATTCCTTAATAGATATGATTAGAACTAGATTGGATCTAGGATTCTAATCCTTAATAGAGAGAAAGAGAAGGTTTTATTGGTCTTTTGTATACACAAAGCAGGTTGTGGATCTTGGAGTTGGAGTTTCAGGATTGCAACAACCAGGAAATACGAAGGACCACCTCAAGAAAGGTATGAAAATCTTCCATACTCTTTAGGATARTTATGAATCCATGCATTTGAGTCTAGATCTAGGAAATCCATGAGAAGTATTCCCCTCTTGTCTAAGATAACTAGGTTGATCCTAGGGATATCTTACTGATCTATTTAGTGAGATCCATGTGAGATAAAATCCCATAATAGATGGAAACAATGAGTGTGAGGTTTGAAAATAGACTGGATGGAGCATCCAATTTCCTATCTTGGAAAGCAAGGGTTACTTTTCTTTTGAAGGAAAATCATCTTTGGGAGATTGTTGACAAACTAGTTCCTTCACCGATAGATCCACAAGAATTGGCATCTAAAGAGAAGAATCAGATTAGAGTCATGTACGAAATCTTGGATGCAGTGAAGGATCACTTGATTCCTTACTTATCCAAGAAGAAGACATCCTAAGAAATGTTTGATTCCTTGGTAACTTTATTCCATAGCGACAAATTGAACATGAAGATGATCTTAAGAAATAAACTCATATTACTGATGATTTCTAGATATGACAATGTTTTTTTTTATGAAAACGGTTATGGTTTATATTAGAGGGGTGGCAAAGCCACATATTCTGTTACAAAATGCCCCGATTTTCTTCGGGCCTACAGATCAAATTACAAAATGTTATGCAACACTGTTTCAGCATAAGAGCTAGCGTTGTTTCAACATAATTTCCAGCACTGTGTCCCCATCGCTTTGTTTCAGCATATATAACAACACTGTGTTTCAGCAACTATTCCAGCATTGTGTTTCAGCATATGTAACCGCACTGTGTTTCAGCTGTTACAACACTGTGTTTCATCATAAGATCCAGCTCTGTTTCAGCACTGTGATTCAACATCTGTGTTCCAGCAACTGTGTTCCATCATTTGAGTTCCAGCATCTGTGTTTCAGCATCTGTGTTCCAGCTTTGTTTCAGCACTGTGTTCCAGCTCTATTACAGCATTGTGTTTCAACATCTGTTTCAGCTCTTTTTCAGCACTATGTTTCAGTATCTGTGTTCCAGCATTTGTGTTCCAGCATCTGTATTCCAGCATCTATGTTCCAGCAATTGTGTTCCAGCACCTATGTTCCAACATCTGTGTTTCAACAACTGTGTTCCAGCTCTATTACAACACTGTGTTTTGTGTGCCCTTGAGCTGCAATGGGTCATGGGATTTCCACATTTTCAATGATGCCATTGACTGACAGCTCTCCAGCATCCAATAGAACGCCTTTGTTGGCTTCTTTATCAACATTTCGATTTAAGTCCCTTAAAACGTGATAGCAGTGATAGGTGTTCAAATTCCTTAATAGGAGGTGGATTTTATCAAGGAGGTTGTTGAGTTGGATGCTTTGAGTTGTGTATCGCTTGATAATAGCATGTATGATTATTCTAGAATCACCTATTATTGCCAAGTCCTGTATTCTGAGGTTGATTGCCAATTTCAAACCTTGCCAGAGCGCCAAGGCTTCGTCTCGATTGTTGGACTCTATGCCGAGTCCAATGGAATAATGCATTGCTTTGTCTTGTCTGGGATCATCAATTATGCCCCCTCCCCCATCCTGGCCTGGGTTCCCTTTCGAGGCCCCATCAAAGTAGAGGATGGGCGTTTTAATTTTGCTTTTCCATTTGGCAAATTCCGTTTCATTTTCCCTGATCTCCCAACTTTCATGCATTGGGTGACTTCCTTGTTGGCTTCCTAACCCTGAGATGTTGAATTGGGCTATCCAACTCTCCTGGTATTCGTTCAAATTGTGAAGCTTTACTGTGGGGCAGAAGTGAGCAGCAGATTCCCCCAGCATTGCTTGAATTTTAATGCCAATTCTGTCTGCACTGAGTTGGCTATCTCTGAAAATTCTATGATTTCTCTCTAACTAGAGATTCCATAGAACAAAACTTTGGAAGTAATCCCCATATCCAGCTAGCATGGTTTCTTTTCTTATCGAAAAATGGGAATAGGGACTCCCATTGAAGTAGCAGACTTATTACATCAGGAGGGAGGTTTGTGGCTGATTGGGGGCCTATTACCTTCATCCAGACTTGTTTTGGATAGCTGCAATTTAGGAGGGTGTGGTCAGTTGTTTCTTCTACTTGGAGGCAAAGAAGGCACTGAAAGGGGCCTTCCCAGCCCCTTCTTCGGAGATTCTCCCCCGTTGGGATACTCTTGTGCACCAAGGTCCAGCTGAAATGGTCAATTTTTGGGAGGGATCGATATTTCCAGACTGCTTTCCATCTTGTTGGATTTGGCATTGCAGTGGGAATTGAGTTGAAGAGTTGGTAACCATCTGCTATGGTGTAAGCCCTGGCATTCCTGCCCCATCCTCGGTCATCCTTACCTATTTTTTTTAAAGGGGCTTTACCTTGGAGACACTTCTTGAGAGCAGTCCATTGATTATCTAGCACAGTTGGTCTATTTGGGACTACCCACCCTTGCCATGGGTGAGGTCTTTCATCTCCCCAGACTGATATGTCTGAGAGTGTTAAGATGTTTTGGCTTTCCATCCATCTTTTGATTCCTTGTAGGTCCTGGTGTTGATCTAACGGAGGATCACCCATTATTGAGTCTGTCCAAATTCTTATTTTCCTTCCGTTTCTCGACACCCAAGTTAGATGGGGGGTGAAGAGAGGGAGCACTTTTTTGCATAGCGCAAAGATGGGAGAGCTTTTCACCTCCTTACCTGGGAGTTCTAAACTTCTGCCCCGAGCCCCTCGAAAGTATTTCCTCCAAAGAGCTCGCTTACTCCAAGTGGCTTTGCCGGTGATAATTTTCCAGAGAAGCTTTGCCCCTAACGCCAGATTTTGAGTCCTTGTATTTTTAAAATTAAGACCTCCTTCCATGAAGGATTTGGTGTTTTTTTCCCAACTAACCAAGTGCAGCTTCTTCTTTTCCTGCCTGCCTCCTTCCCACAAGAAACGCCTCTGAAATGCCTCAAGGTTTTGGATAATTGTGGCTGGAGCTAGCAAGAGAGAGCATTGAAAGATGGGGAGGCTAGCCACTCTAGCCTTTATCAGGACTGTCTTTCCTGCTAAATTCAGCCAATTGGCCCCCCAAGAGGTGAATTTATTCTTGAGTTTTTCTGTGATATGGCTCCAGTGGGAAACTCTTGGGGAAGATTTAAAGATTGGGACTCCCAAGTACTTGACGGCCTCCCAATTTGTGTGCCCCTCCATCCCTAGAACTCTTGTAACTCTCAGCATTTCACTTGGGGTGATGTTCCAGCCGTAAATGCTACTTTTGGACTGATTTATCTCACTGCCAGAGACTGCTGCATAGGCGTCCAGCTCTTCCTTGAACTTTTTTGCTATGATTGGGCTTGCTCCCCCCAGCAGAAGCGTATCATCCGCAAATTGTGCATGGTTGATATCTTTCACCCCTCGTGCTATTCTTAGACCATGAAGATCTTTGTTAATTTGGGAGTGTTCCAATTGGTAGTTTAGAACTGAAGCTTGGAGGGCATAGAGCAAAGGCGACAGTGGATAGCCTTTCCTTAGTCCCCTGGAGGCTTTGAAGAAGGCAGTTACCTTCCCATTCACCAGGGGGGCTATCCAAGGGGATCCTATGTAGGATTTTATCCAATTTATAAAATGTAAATCGAACCCAAACTTCCTCATAACTTCAAATAGAAAATTGTGTCTGACTCTATCAAAAGCATTTGCGAGATCTAGCTTAATGACCATACCTTTTTCTTTCCTTAGAACGCTGGAGTGGATCGCTTCTTGAACCAGGATGATGTTATCGGCGATATGCCTCCCTTGGACAAAGCCTCCTTGATTTTTAGGAACGATGAGAGGGAGAACTTCCTTGAGACGATTGGCTATTACTTTGGCAAGGATTTTATAGCTTGTGTTACATAAAGAGATTGGTCTGAATCTATTGAAAGAGATCGCTCCTTTTTCTTTCGGGATGAGTGCCAGAAAGGAAGAGCTAGTGCTTCCTCCCAGCTTGCTGGCCTGCTGTGACTTTTGGATCATTTTGGTTAGGTCCTTTTTGATGATTTCCCAACACTTTTGATAGAATCTGGTAGTGAACCAGTCCGATCCCAGAGCTTTTTCTGGGTTCATCTGGTCAAGGGCCTCCTTTATTTCTTGCTGCGATACCTCTCTAATCAGCTTGTTGTTAATGTCTTCATTTATTAGCTTTGGAATGAACATGAGTGGGTAGCCTTGTTGGTCCAAATCCATGTCCTTTGGGTCTGTGTATAGCTTCTCAAAAGTTTCATAAGCTACTTGTTTAATGCCTCCTAGATCTGCAATTGTTTTCCCCTGAACTTGAACTTCCGTCACTGCCTTGTATTGTTTCCTTGCTTCTGCCTGTTTGTGAAAGTAGGTTGTGTTGTGTTCTCCGTCGTTCAGCCATAAGCTTCTCGACTTCTGTCTCCAATAGTTTTCCTCCATTCTGCAGGCTTGATGCCATTGCCTTTGAAGGCTGTCCTCCTTTTGCAAGACTTCCGGGGTGATCTCTTGTTGTTCCATTGTTTGCTGATGGGCTTCAAGTTGGCTTTGGGCTGCTAGTCGCATTGCTATTGGGCTCGTTTGGCTCTTGGCCCATGACTTCAGAGCATATTTCAGCCTTTTAATTTTTTCCTCCCATACATAGGAAGCTGAAACTTGGACTATGGTGGCCCATACTTTTTCTACTAGCGCTGTGAATCCTTGATCATTTATCCAGTTTGGGCTGAATCGAAAGGGAATGGGTCCCTTGAATTGATCTTTTTTGACTTCTAACTGAATCAGTTTATGGTCAGATACACTATGGGCCAAAATTTCAGCCTTTTCTTCAAGTCCTAGCAGCAAAAGGGAGCTTTGTACAAGGAATCTGTCCAATCTAGCAGTGATGTGCCCAGGACCAATTCTCTTATTGGTCCTCGTGTAACAACCTTTGACTGGTTTGACATCAAGAAGGTCCCAGGAGGAGGCTAAGTCCTCTACCCATTCTCTAGTCGGATCTCTCACTATCGAGTCGCCCCTCTTCTCATTCTGGGCTAGGGTAACATTTAGATCTCCACCCATGATGATATTGGTGAGATTGTTTTGCTGGAGGTATGCCTACAAGGATTCCCAACAATGTTTTTTTTCCCCTAATAATTGTGGTGCATAAATATTGAAGATGCTTACCTGATAGCCCGTGTCTTTGTGGAGGAATCTGGTGTGAATCCAATGCATGCAGATGTCAGAGCTAAGCAGGTCTATTTTGGAGGCATCCCACATTGTACAAAGCCCTCCTGAGGCACCCCTTGAATTTTTGGTGACTCCGAGACTTCCTTTCCAAACTTTCATCAGGGTTTTGAGCGCATCTTGCTGGCTCATTTTAGTCTCCTGGAGCAGTAGGATTCTTTCTTTCGAGGCTATGAGAATATATTTTAACGCTTCTTCCTTCTTTTTGCTTCCCATACCCCTACAGTTCCAGGAGGTTATTATCATTATAAACCTTGGGG
>ML776821.1:1794459-1814703 GCA_009831015.1 Picea engelmannii
CCGCGTCTTATGAAACGCATTTGCGATAGTGGGCTGTGACCTGTTGAGGACGGATTTATGGGCTTCCTAGTTCCTTTCTGCAATTTTTGACTTCCGGCCTCTTCCCTTTTTCTTTGGGGTGGCCCAAACCTCACTTGCTTCTTCTGAGTCACTACTTAACGAGATCTCCCCCTCCTCTATATTATGACTACCGACCTACTTATGGGGGGAGTTATTTTGCATCCCTGCTTCTTCTGTTGGCATGTTCTCTTTGTTTACCGGACTCTGATCTTTCTTTTCTCCCTCTTGAACTTCTTTTGTTGGATCTTGCTCTCTGTCCTCCATTCCTTTGGTTAAGATTCTGAAGCTGTTCTCCTTTTCTGTAGTTTCGGTGGATTTGGTTTTCTACGGATTTGGTTGGTCATTCCTTTGGCCTCTTGCTCTTGATATCCCTTTACGGGCTTGCTGCCATCCTTCATCCCCTTCTTTTTCAGTGGAGGGGGGTTTTTTTCGACAATTTCTTTGGAAATGGCCATATTCGTGGCAACCTCTGCACTTGAAAAGGAGTTGTTTGTAGTCTAGCTTTTGGAAGTGCTGTCAGTTGTCGACCTTCAGCTTTATGGCCTCTGGTAGGCCTACCTCTAGATCAACCTCTACATAGATCCTCGCACAAGAATACTGGTCTCTAGGTTCTGCTCGGTCGATGTAGTGGCCAAGACCATTGCCTATTGCCTGAAGCGAAGAGGGGTTCCAGCAGTGGATTGGTAGGTTGGGAAGCCTTACCCATATCGGGACATCCTTGGGGACTTCTGAAGCAGGGTCAAAGTTTGGGGTCCATCTGTTTAGGTAAAGTCCTTGAGTGCCCATGAAGTATGGGCTGTTTCTGAAAATCAGATCTCTATCCTCCTGGGAGATAAATTCGAATATAAAGTATCCTCTCCCAACTGTGTAGCATGTCACACTGTTTGCTATCAGAGGTATCAAGTTTTGCTGAATCCAGTTGTCGGTGGATCTGGTTGAGGGCCAGAGTCCCATAAACTGACCAATGAGTCCTCGTTCAGAGAGAGACAAGGCGACTTTGATAGGGAGATCCGGAGGGAGGTCGATCTCTGGAATATCGTTCAACTTCTTGACAAAGCTTGGGGCTTCTACGATGGTCATTTTTTTGCTGCATGCTTCTACTAGGCATCTGAAGGAGGAGGCGGGGGAAGGAGGGGGCGGTGGCTCCCCTCCCTGGGCTGCCATGGCAGCACTCTCAAACCCTTCACGTTACAGAGCTAGGTCAGGGCGTGCGCGTGATTCCCTTCACAAAAAGAACACCTTCAAACTCAAAAGAAACATATCCTTCCTTCTAGATATGACAATGTTACTAGCTACTTCATGAGGATCAATCAGGTACGCGATCAAATTTCAATTATTGGGGAGAAATTGGATGACAAAGAACTTGTAAATGTGGCACTGAATGGTCTTCCAAAATCTTGGGAACCAATTTTCAAGGGATTTTGTGCTTGGGAGAATCTTTCAGATTGGAAGAGGCTTTGGGACGATTGTATCTATGAATAGACTTGGGAGGATTATTGTTACACATAAAAAATACTCACTTTGGTAGTGTCACAAGTGTCATCATTACAAAGGTCGCAAGTGTCACATTTTTCTCACAAGGTTGCAAGTGTCGCAAGTGTCAAAGAAAGCATGCTGCCATGATGCTTATGTCATGCCTATAACAACATGAAAAGGACACTTCAAATGCCTCAAACATTTGATTTGGAAGAGTAGAAATGAGTCAGCAGGCATACAAACCTTTTGCCATCTGAAAGCACCTCAAAAACTAAGTTTTTGGAGGGGAGTGCACCCCTATACCTCTTCTGGGAGTGTTGGCGCTCCCCCTTACACTGTCTGGGAGCATTATAAAGCTCTTTGGCCCTTCTGCAGGAGCACCCCTACCCTCAGGAGAGCTGGCACTCCCCTAAATCCTACTAGGGGGCGCTATAGCACTCTAAGTGCCCTTTTGAGGGAGCGCTACCTATTTTAGGCAACAGTTGAGTTGTTGAGATGAATGGGGGAAGGATCTTTTCATTCTTAGAAGGAAATTGAGCTTGAATCCCTAGTCCAGCCATGATCTTAGGGCAGATCCTCAACTAAAGGAGGAAAATCCTCACCTTCCCTAAGGATATCTCAAGTTGTTGAGCCTCTCCAAGGCTATATAAGCAATCTTTCTAATGGTGAAAGGGGAGTGAAAAGGGAGAATCACACCAAACTTATGATCTTATAAGTGGTACTGGAACAGAGATATTTTGGAGGCAAGAGACCTATGATCTCATAGGGAGCAATCAGTGAAGCTATCATCATTCAGATCGTGGATCTTTTGAGCAAGGGGTAGACAAGGAGGACTTGGTGAAACTGTTGCAATCCATCTACGGTTGTAAGCAATGTTTTGTCCTCATTAATATAATTTGCTTGGCCTGTTTCTTTCTAATTCGTGTTCAATCTCACATGAATTTGTCTCTTTAGTATATAGACCTATTTCAGACTAATCTGGATAGAGTAGGAAGTGGTCATACTTTGTTTGTCTATAGGGCTTATCGAAGAGCGAAATATTGGAGCTCAACTCGGAGCGTGCAGGGACAAACACCGGTAAAAGGTACTTCTTTTCTCCTTCCTTCTCACACACTAGTCCATATAGATCTAAAAGGAATTTAGTGACCATGATAAGAACTTTTTTTCTTGGAGTTAAGAGTCTAGCTCTTTGAGGACATCTACCTGTCCGTAGGGAGATTTTCCTTCAACAGAAACTGGCGACTCCACTGGGGAGGAATCAAAACTTTTGGTTTTGATTTTTCCTCATAGACCTTGTCTTACCTTTTGTTTTCTTAGGTCTTGTTCACCCCTTCATATATGATTGCATTTGCTGATTGACTCTTTACCCCATCACACTCAGCTCACTTGTCAAAATTTGATCAAAATTTTCGGTTTTTGGACCTTTTTGTGAGTTTTTTGAGCCTGGCGCCCCCCTGCCCATGTTAGCAGAGCACCAACACTCCCTGGAAGCGTTATACAGAGATTTATAATGCTCTAGTGGCCCTTATACCATAGCACCATCCCTTTTTTGCCAAAAATCTCTTCAAAAATTGTATTTTTTGGAGGTCCAAACCCTATTTTTTCACTTGCTGAGTTGCTTTGTGATTCAATGATTCTTCCTTTGACCTTTGACATGCTTCCTCCTAAGAAGTAAACACATTTTTGTTCAAATTTTATGCCCTTCTTCATTATTTTTGAGTTTTTGCTGTTGAGAATTTGAAATCGATCCCTTGCTTTCTTCTCTCCTATCCAACTGAGCGGGAACTCTAGTGAAGGAAATTAGAAGTCTATGACTTCTCATTTGGTTCTTTGAGGTCATATGATCCAATTCTTTGTCCTTCCTTTTGCATTTTTTATTTTCTTTCTCTTGTTTGATTGCAAAAGGTGTGTTGTTTGTGTGAAATCTGCGTTTTCTTGTCCGAATTTCCTTGATCTGAAAGGGTAGTTGGCAAGACAAGTTTCTCATTGAATTGATCATCATTCGCATGAAAACAAAAAAATTACATCTTAATGATTAGTTTTCATATTAGTTTTCATTTCTAAAATTTTGTAGCATTATATTGGATTTGATTGAGAACAAAATTGATTGAGGGTATTCCTTATCAAGTGTGTGATAGTGAAACCAACTCTTCCTCTTTCCCTTAAATAGGTATTCATTGAAAATAAATGATTGCTTATCATATTTCATGCATATTTTTGAGAATTGAGTCATCATTCCATTAGTTTCACTTTCGTACACCCCCTGAGTAAACAACAGCCATTAAAATCAATGCTTAACTAAAATTTATTAGACTTTTTACATCTTTGTTAGCAAACCTACATTAGTTTAAGGTGTAGGGATTTGGAATAGGTTGAAAGGATAACTTTCCAAAGATATCGAACAAACTTAGTATCTTGCGGTAGGGAGATTAAAATCCAATTATCGTATTGTCTTGCTGGGATCCCCCTCTCACACAGGGGTTACACACGAGGTCGCATTCGGGTGAGTTACGGAGATTATCCCTCCGTGGCCCAACTGTTTGTAGTGGTAGGATCGTATATTGGGGGTCACTGGAAGGTATACCCATGATTATGTGTGGGAGTCTTCCAGGTTGATTTCGGACTTGTTATCTTGCCCATACGTTCCGAATGGACTATCGACTGTACCTGCCCAGGGGTTGACTACGAGTTGGTGACCTTAGTAGCCAAAATATTTAGGGTCTCACACAAGGTGACGGTGAAGGGAAGTCTCACTGTACCTGGAACAGACATTGGTCAAACTCACTCGGGCTCCTTGGAGGGTAAATCCACAATTACTACGTGGAAGCTTGCACCAAGGCATAAGTCTATTAAGAAAGTCACCAACGTAACTGATCCACCCGCTCTATCCCCACCCCTTCCTGTTTTGATCTCGCGACGTTGGATTTCATCACCAACTAGTGGTTTCATCATAGGAAGGTTTGTTTGATTGTTTGCTTCTTAGATTCTTAGCGTGTGTTGTTTGTTTTACTTAGTGGACCTTAGGTCAAGTCAGTGTTAATGGAATCAAATCCTGGGAGTACCAATGGAGGAACCCCTTCTCTTGGGGAACCTTATACCTTTCCTTCGTTTGGGAACTTTGGTCCTCCATATGTTGCCACACTAAGTCTTCCAAGACTCACTATTAGATTACCAGTTTGGTTTTTACCCACTTTGGTGATCCAGAATCCTCCCAGTGTTTCAGTTGCACCTAATACTTTGGATGTCAATACACCACCCACACATCAACCTCATGTCAAATTTTCGCCTTCTTTGTCCATCAAGTCTCCTTCCATTTCTCCTTCTTCACCTAGTGAAAGCTCTAAAGCAAGTAGCCAGGTTGATAAGAAGAAGAAGAAATAGAAAGAGAAGAAGAAGAAGAACCCGAAAAGGAAAAGGGCCCCAACAACATCAAATGTTGTCTCTAAGAAACCAGTTACTGTTAATAGTACTAGGAGTGTTGACGAGGTCAACAAGATTAAAATGAAGAATCCAAAACCCAAATTCCCTTGCAGCCTTTGTAAGGGTGACCACTTTCTGAGGGGTTTCCTCGGTCTTACCCAGGTCTTAGAAATGTGGTCCTCCACGTCATCATCCTATGTCGGTCATGTCGATGATACCCCATCAACTAGTGATGTTCAGGTTGGTAAGAAGAAGAAAACTGTCAAGTTCCCTTGCATGTTATGTAAAGGTAATCATTACTCTCACCTTTGTCCTCGCATGGAAGAGGCTTCTTCTCTTTTGGAAAACCTTCAACTTCTAAAAGGTTATCGTAATATTTCCTCCAATCCATCATTGGTTTATGGACTGGTCAATCTGGTTCCATCCCCAGTCAGTCCAGTTGATCAGGTGGTTAGTCTAGTTCCCTCCTTGATTGGACCACGAACCCAAGTAGCTGATCCAGTTCCATCATCGATCGGCTCCACTCTTAAGCAAAAGAGTGACACCAAAGTGGTTGATCTGTTTTCATCCTTGGTCGATCCCATTCTCCCATTAGAGAGTGACACCAAAGTGGTCGATCCATTTCTACCTGTCGACCCCATTCTTCCCTTGGATAATGAAACTCAAGTGGTCGATCCAGTTTCACCATCGATCGATCCCATTCCTCCATTGAGGAATGTCAAAGTGATTGATCCAGTCCCTTCCTCGGTCAGTCCAACTCTTCCTCTGAAGAGTGCCAAAGTGGTTGAGCCAGTTTCGCCATAGTTCGATCCCATTTCTCTTTTGAGGAATGTCAAAGTCACTGATCCAATCCCTTCCTCGGTCAGTTCCACTCTTCCTCTGAAGAGTGCTAAAGTAGTCTATCCAAGTCCACCATTGGTTGATTCGATCCAATCATCGGTCGATCCTACTCCCCTTCTAGAGAGTAAACCTGATACTGCCCATGTTTTTCTCATTAATAAATACTCTACCGTACCGGGGGGCATTCCTCCTTCTCATGCAAAACCCCCTCCAAGTAATGAGGCCATCCTTTTTGAGTGGGGTGTGCTAACTGGACCTCGTCTTCCATCTCACTTTCCTTTCCAGATTATAGTACAGGTTCGTGGTTGGGATGTTCCTCAAACGCTGGTAGATGAAGGTGCATTTGTTAGTATTTTGTCTTCTATTTCTTGGTACGCTTTGGGTTGTCCACAACTTGCACCGGTTACACAGAATCTGTTATCTTTTAACAGAAGAACCAATCAACCTTTAGGGATCCTTCCTCAGTTTCCTATAACTTTGGGAGGGAAAACTGTCTTTATCGATGTCATGGTAGTCCGAGGCCCCTTGGATTTCACTTTACTCCTTGGGAGGGATTATGTCTATGCCATGAAAGATATTTTATCCACTCTTTTCCATGTGATATCTTTCCCTCACAATGGAAGAATTGTGACTATTGATCAACTTTCATTCATTGGCCCCGACTGGGTTACCTCCCTAATTGGTTCCTATATTCAGACAGTATTGCCCCTTCCGCATGTCAATTATATGGCGTTGTCTCCCATCATCTCAACTTTCGATGATTTGGATCCGGTAATTGACATGGTGATATCTTCGATAGGGTTATTAGAGCCCGATCTCCTTGCCCCTGTCACAACTTTCGACATGTGTTCCTTCTCGAGCGATTATCTTCCATCCAGTGAAGATCTCTTGGAAACCATGACCGAGTCTTTTCCCTTGACATGGTATCCTTCCATAGCGTTATCCTCTTGGAAGCCATGATCAAGAAGCAACCACGAGCATATTTTCTCTTCTCTGTGGCAAGCTCGTTAAAAAATGAAACAAAGGCCTTGAGCATAGTTCTTTTCTTGTGTCAAGCTCGATAAAAAATGAAACAGTCACCTCTCTTGAACCTTCTTTTCATCCACCCTTCTCCTTTTTCTCATCTACTAGAGAAGTTTGGTGATGAACTCAGAGCCGATGAATGAATCGAAGCTTGGAGGGCATGTCTCCAGACTTTGATGATCTTTCTGGAGTTAAGCCGCTAGCTTTCAAGCTGGGGGCATACTGAGCTTAGTCTTTGTTCTTTCTCGTGCTCGTAAACACATGAGAATGCATCCGGGTAGACTTTTATCTCTTTTTCAGACCTGTATGGATACATGAAAAAGGAACCCCTTGGAGTCTCCTTTAAGCTCTTTTCAGACTCTCTAAACATGAAAAGATTGTCGAGTGATGTTGCTTCCTTTCCCACTCATTAAACGGTTTGAAAGGGCATCTTTCGAGTGCTAATTTATCTCTTTTTCGGCCTTGCGAGACTAACATTACGAAAATGAACAACATTGGAGTCATCTTTTAGTTCTTTTCAGACTCTCTAAAGATGAAAAGATTACTGAGCGACCTTGTTCTTTTCACACTCGTTAAAGTATTTGAAGAAAATGTCTGTTGAGCGATATTTTATCTCTTTTTCGGTCTCGTCAAACTACTTTATGAAAAAGGAACTGAGAGAGTTCTCTTTTAAGTGTTTTTCCAGACTCTATAATCGTGAAAAACCTTCGAGTTTTCTATCTTTTGACTCACTAAACAAAACATCGGCAGGCCCATATGGGATCAAACCCTTACTTCTTCCAGTTCGTTAAACAAAGGAAGAGGAACTTACCGAAGGTGAGTTTTATTGAGCATGTGTTATCCTCCTCGAGCTCATTAAATCAAAAAGAGGTACTCGTCTATCTAGATGGGGGAAAAATTGAAAGAAGCAAGCCGAGCAGTTTTTTGAGAACATTACCAAGTAATTCCTAGAGTCGCCCTTGAACATGGCACTTTGTCTTTGCACGCATTTTAATCCACTGAACCTCTGCACTGAGCCAATCCTTTGAGTTTCTTTCACTCCTTTGGGTCACCTGACATAAGTCACAACATCCATTGCATCATCAAGTTTTGGTCCATGTTATGTTTCTACTGTCATGCCTCAGTGTTCAAGGGAAGTATCTACCTCGAGAGTCAACCATCACAAATATCTTATCTCAATACCCATGTCAGTCCATGTTCATTTGATCTACCAATTACATCTCTGTGTCCATTTCATGTCGTTGATGAGAGATACATCAAGGCCCTCCTTTTAGGAGCCTATTCCTATCGAATTCAACACATTATCCAGGAACTAGCCTTAGAAACCAGTTAGTACTTTGGGACCTGCATTCATCAATGGCAGGCCTCCTCACATTCAACAGTGGGTTTACATTATTTACCTCTGATCGGATTATTCCACGGATGTTCGACTCTAGCTCATCCATTCACATTCATTGGAATGTACTAGGGTACCTTGGGAATCATTGACATTAATGGTGATCTCCCTCATGCTTGTTAATAGTTTACATCATTGACCGGTAATCAAGTGGTTTCTGCCATGTTCGACATCAGGACATCTATTCACATGGTTATATTTGTACTACATCGGGATCGGTGAGAAGACCCTGGGTTGAGTGATCACTTTGATATGTGCTTTGCCCAGGTTGTGAAAGAATTTATCTTGAACAATGACGCATATATACTGTTACATAAATTCACTTTGTATTGGTCATGGCTATGTCTTGTCATATTGTAGATCCACTATGTATTTTTCATGGCTACGATCAATTCAGGTCATGGGAATATAGATCTATAGTGTATTTTCAGTGGCTATACCTTTTTATCAATACAATTATGGATCTGCACTGTATTTTATGGTGTCCATATCTTGCAAGTCTTGATCACCCAAGCATAGGTATGCCTGCCTTGGGTTTGAAACATGTTATAATATTTGTTGGATGTTTTTGTGCATCTTTTGTCAGGTTCTCTGTGTCTATACCCTTGCTTGAAAGTCTACAAAGCATTTCAGTTATCAGTTCCTGTCTTCTAACTTCATACTTTGGGGAGCAATCTGTTACACATAAAAAATACTCACTTTGATAGTGTCGCAAGTGTCGTCATTACAAAGGTCACAAGTGTTGCATTTTTCTCAAAAGGTCGCAAGTGTCGCATGTTGCTCACAAGTTTCGCAAGTGTCAAATAAAGAATGCTGCCATGATGCCTATGTCGTGCCTATAATGACATGAAAAGGACACTTGAAACACCTCGAACATTTGATTTGGAAGAGTAGAAATGAGTCAGCAGGCTTACAAACCTTTTGCCATCTGAAAGCACCTCAAAAACTAAGTTTTTGGAGGGGAGCTGTAATGTCCCCCACCTCTTAGAGAGGTGATGAGGAGACTCAGTGGCTTGGGCAGTCCCACTAGGTCATAGTCTCACACTGAGGGGGAAAAGTCAAGAAGTTAAAAGTTATATTTTTAAGTTGACTTAAGAATGGAAATGGATAAAGGAGTAAAAGATAACTCAACAGAAGAATAGAAGATTAACCCTAGGAGTTAACCTAACTCAACAGAGAATTAGAAGGAAAAGTATAAGTAAGAGGCTCGGGTGCACCTATTACACATTCTGATTTTGGGTATATTTCTTGCTAGTGCTCTTGAGCATTCAGTTTGGCGGTTTGTTGTACAAACCCTTGTGAGCAACTCAGTGGTGAAATATCCACTCACCTTGTTCCATAGCTTGGTCTCGGGGATGAAATATTCCTCCACACCATTCTATTCTCAGCATATCTCTTTCTAGATCTTCAGAAGACAACAAGACCGTATTGTTGGGGAATTTCCAGCAAGGGTGCACCATACCATTGAGGAGGGTTCAATTTAGCTATTCAGGGGGGCACAACTCTCTTAGAATATTTCACAGTTGGAGAGGTTTGCCTTGGAAATTGGATTTGAAACAACATCAGGAGTATCCCACTACCCTGATCTATTACTTGACCGAATTTGGGCTCATTTGGAGCATTCTTCCATCAAGGCCAAATTATTGAGGGCTTCAGTCTCCCATTGGAGCGTGGCACTCTTCATTTGGAGGGTTCGACATTCAGATCTGCTTGATACTGGTATTCATTACTTATCCAACCTTTAGAGGATTCTTTTGTATTGACGGGAGCATTTTGTAGCAGCTCATATCTATTGTTTGTATAACCATCTGAGGTTTATGCCATATCGTCCATCTATTATATTGATCCTACATTGCTTATAATAAAAAGGGTCAGATCTTTTCCTGTTCTTCTATATCTTGAATGTATGATGATCTTCATGTGTTGAATGAATCTTGTATGCACTTAATAACTCAATAAACACCTGCATATCGACAAACCAGTGGTAGTTAGTGATTCCAAGCCAGAATTTGGCTTGGGATCATTACAGTGGTATCAGAGCTTCGATCCCCCCAAACCTGTGGAAGGATCAGTGCATACAGAGGTACAATGGTGCTCTCATGGGTAGAAGGATGAAACTGAACGGTGAAATAGAGGCCGAAATGGAAGGGTCAGAGGATGACCATGAGTCTCTAGGCTTGGCTCACATAGCAGTTGAATTTGACAAGTTCCAGTAATCCATCAATCGTACGGAAATCACATTGGTCCGACACTTGGATGAGTACCATGAAACCAGCAGAAGGGGACAAGCCGAACTCTCTGAAAACTTGAAGAGGGTTGACGAAAACCTGTAGATAATGAACAAGAATCAATCCAAGCTAAATGAACTTCTAACACAAGTGACTCATCAGGGGAGGAACCCAGATACATACGGGAACAAGGAGGCTGACGGATCCAAGGAAATCCATGGGGATATCAGATATAATCTAGAGAAAGTAGCTAGATCCAAAGGAAGTCTAGATGGAGACATGGCCCAGGGTCATATGGGTAGCAGGGTCAATCAGAGACGATACATACCTGCAATCATAGATGATCATCTTGGTTGACATTCAGGTAGCAGAGATAACCCTAGAACTTACATGCCCACATTCACAGAAGAGCAAGGGCAACAGGAACAGGTAGAAGAATTTGTGGAACAAATGGAAAGGAGTGCCAAAGAATACTACAGTTTGGATATGAAGGTCCAAAGACAAATGTCCCTAGATCAGTATTGCCAACTCAGGTTCAGAAATCAACCTAGGACAAACCACAGGGGTAGTTTCGAGTTTGAACGTAGAACAGGGAAGATAGAAATTCCATACTTTTATGGTACGACCAAGATGACAGCACAATCTTGGGTACAGAAGCTGGATACCTATTTACAGCTCAACCCCATGAAAGAGATGGAGGCCATCAAGTTTGCCACCATGTACTTGGATGGCAAGGCCCACGACTGGTGGTACCATGGGCTCACCACACTCAGCCACAACCAAATTGTATCCTATACACAATTCACTCAGAGGATGATTGATAGATTTGATCTAGGAGATCCTGAGTTACATTTCTAGGAGCTCACCCAACTCAAGCAAACAGGTATGGCTAAGGAACACATTTATGAGTTCCAGAGGTTGGTAGTGATGGTGCAAGATATGTCCGCAACCAGGCTCATGATGCTCTTTACAGAAGGATTGATGGAACCCTTGAAGGGTTGGGTTAAGGCCTTCAAGCCTACTAGCCTACAGGAAGCCATTTGGAAGACAAGGGATCTGGGTCCAGTTTCTAAACCAAAATTCATACCCAGAACACCTCTTAACAATGGTGGAAGAGATCAAAGGCCTCCAATAAACTAGGGAGGACATGACCCTAAGGGTTATGATAGGGGCCGTGGCAGAATAGATGACAACACCAGGAGGGAACTGAGAAGGAAGCAACTCTACTTCACATGCAAGGAGCCATGGAATCCCTCACACAAGTGCATGGGGCAAGGACAGGTACATTACATTGAGGTCACTTCAGATGACAAAGAAGAGGATGAGTATGGTCAGATACAAAACATGGAGGCCGAAACATTAGAGGCAGCAGAAGAGGAGGTTCCAGAACTAGACTGTGCGGCTGGAGAGAAGGCTACGTTGGCATCTATTAGCGGGGTACCCAAGTTCAACACTTTCAGGATGAGAGGGGTCTTGCAAGGACAAAGAGTGTCGGTTCTGATTGATGGAGGAGCTTCCCACAATTTCATTGATGCAACATTACTGAAGAGGAGGCACATACCTACAATAGAATTTGAAGGATTCAAAGTGGAGGTAGCAGGTGGTAGTACTATGCCTTGTAACAAATACATACCAGGTATGAAACTCACCTTGGGAAGGCATGAGTTAGTTTAGGATGTGTGTGTGATGGATCTTCCTGATACCAAGATCATCCTAGGGGTGCAGTGGCTCAACACGTTAGGACCCATCACCACAAATTACAAGACCATGGAAATGTCCTTCACGGGGGAAGGAGGACGAAAGGTTGTGCTCAGAGGAATGACAGGTAACTCTGCCAGAGTGGTCATGGCCAAGAGGATGGAAGCCATCTTCAGAAGGGAAGAAATTGTATACGCAGTGGAATGTAAGGCCTCAACATGGGTGGATGAGAAGGAAAATGTACATTACACATCAGAGATCAAAAGAATCCTTGACAAGCACAAGAAAGTGTTTGGGTCGATTCCTCCAGGTGTGCCACTAGATAGGGGGTTTGAGCACATCATTGAGCTAGAAGAAGGGGCTAAGCCTATTATCACCACACCCTATAGGCATCGCAAGAAGTATAAAGATGAGATAGAGAAGGCCATCAAGGATCTTCTAGACATGGGACACATCAGAACAAGTTCAAGCCCATTTGCATCGTCAGTAGTCTTGGTGAATAAGAAGGATGGAACAATGAGAATGTGCATTGACTTATGGGCTTTGAATAAAAAGATGATCAAAAACAGGTACCCCATACCCAGGATTGATGAGTTGTTGGATGAGCTGCATGGAGCTATATATTTCACAAAAATTGATCTTCGCTCGGGCTACCATCAAATCAAAATGAGGGAGGAGGACATCTCAAAAACAACCTTTAGGTGTCACTACGGATATTACGAGTTTTTGGTGATGCCCTTTGGGTTAACCAATGCCCCAACCACATTTCAGTATTGCATGAACCATGTGTTCAACAAACAGCCGAGGAAACACTTGTTGGTATTCTTTGATGACTTTCTCATTTACAGCAAGACCTGGGAGGAACACCTTCGACATGTGGACCAAATCCTGTCAATCATGGAAGAAAAATCATTATACGCCAAGGAATCCAAGTGTGAGTTTGGAATGACAGAAGAGCTTTACTTGGGACACATCATAGGGGCAAAAGGGGTACAGGTACACCAGAAGAAAATAACAGCCATTAGGGAATGGCCTACTCCGAAAACACTCACAGAACTGAGGAGATTCCTGGGCCTATGCACATACTACAAGAACTTTGTCAAAGGGTTTTCTCAACTGTGCGCACCCTTGACTGACCTAACCAAAAAGGGGTCCTTCAAATGGAATTATGAGGCCTAAGTCACGATGGAGAAAATGAAAGAGGTCATGAGCACCTGCCCAGTTCTAGCTCTTCCTGATTTCGGCATACCCTTCCCTTTGGAGTGCGATGCCTCAGGGGAAGGTATAGGAGCCATGTTGATGCAGAATAGGCACCCCCTTGCCTATGAAAGTAGGAAACTTAGGGGTCTTGAACTACTTTACAACATTTACGACAAATAAATGTTGGCTATCATGCATGCACTAGCCAAATTCAGGCAATATTTGGTAGGTGCCAGGTTTGTGGTCAAATCAGACCATAACAATCTTAAATATCTATTGGAGCAGAAGGATTTGAATGAAAGACAACAAAAATGGGTAAGAAAAATACAAGCCTACGACTTTGACATTGAATTCTTCAAAGGGAAGAACAACGCAGTGGTCGATGCATTATCTAGAAGTCCATCCATTTTTTCCATGTCCGGTATGTCAGTCGACTGGAAGGAACACTTGATAGTGGAATATGCAAAGGATCAGTTCTCTTGTCAATTGTTGGACGGGAAAACACAAGATGATAACTTTAGGGTCATAAATGACCTCATCTATTAGAAAGGTCGGATCTTTTTAGTTCCTGGATCAACTCTCAAAGCTAAGATCCTACATGCATGTCATAACTCACTAGTAGCAGGGCATCATGGCATCAGTAAGATGTACAGGCAGGTGAGAGAAAGGTTTGCATGGAAATGCCTCAAGGAATATGTGATGAAGCATGTTAAAGAATGCACTACATGCCAAGAAAACAAGGATGAGCAAACGCACCCTGTAGGACTATTGCAACCCCTACCTATTCCCGAGCACAAGTGGGAAAGTATATCCATGGATTTCATCACAAGGTTTCCCAGAGCACAGGGGAAAGATTGCAGTTTTGTGGTGGTAGACAGGTTGACAAAGTTTGCACACTTTTTTCCCATAGCCATAGACTTCAGTGCAACACAGGTGGCCGAATTATTTTTCAGAGAGGTGTTCAGACTACATGGCCTAACCAAAACCATCATCAGTGATAGGGACAACAGATTCATGAGTACATTTTGGCAGGAGTTGTTCAAATTAGTGGGTACGGCATTGACTCCTAGTACTAGCTATCACCCTCAGACGGATGGTCTGACTGAGATAGTCAACAAATGGGTGGAAGGTTACCTCAAAAACTACGTAGTAGGACAACAAAAAGCATGGGTCAGATGGTTACATTTGGGAGAATATTGTTACAACACCACCCAACATACGTCCATCGGCATGTCACCCTTTAGAGCTTTATATAGCTATGATCCTTTATCATTTGTGGAGATTTCATTTGGTGACAGTAGGGCTCTGATGGTACATGATTGGATATAGCAGAGCCAAGACATTCTCAGGGAATTGAAGGATCATTTACAGAGGGCACAAAACCAGCATAAGGTCCAAGCAGAAAAGCACAGAGTTGATCGTACCTTTGAGGTTGGCAATTTAGTCTATTTGAGGTTTCAACCATACAGGCAGGCCTCCATTAAAAGAAGCGGAGTGGAGAAACTGCAGCCACGTTTCTTTGGACCTTACAAAGTCAGGAAGAAGATAGGGGTAGTAGCTTATGAGCTGGAGCTTCCACAGGGTATCAAAATTCACAACGTCTTCCATGTCTCATGTCTTAAGAAAGCCCTCAATCAACATGTCAGGCCTATTGAGGCATTACCTCCCATGGATGAGGAGGGACAACTTGTTTTGATTCCAGAGAAGGTGTTAGAAGTCAGAGAGAAGAGGCTCCAAAACTAAAACATCAAGGAGTACCTGATTAGGTGGAAGGATTTACCCATTGAGGATACCACTTGGGAGCCGAAGCACGTGGTTAGAGAACAAGGTTTGGAATTTCTTGAGGATAAGCAATTTCAAGAAGGGGAGACTGTAATTTCCCCCACCTCTTAGAGAGGTGATGAGGAGACTCAGTGGCCTGGGCACCCCCACTAGGTCATAGTCTCACAGTGAGGGGGAAAAGTCAAGAAGTTAAAAGTTATATTTTTAAGTTGACTTAAGAAAGGAAAAGGATAAAGGAGTAAAAGATAACTCAACAGAAGAATAGAAGATTAACCCTGGGAGTTAACCTAACTCAATAGAGAATTAGAAGGAAAAGTATAAGTAAGAAGCTAGGGTGCACCTATTACACATTCTGATTTTGGGTATATTTCTTGTTAGTGCTCTTGAGCATTAGTTTGGGGGTTTGTTGTACAAACCCTTGTGAGCAACTCAGTGGTGAAATATCCACTCACCTTGTTCCATAGCTTGGTCTCGGGGATGAAATATTCCTCCACACCATTCTATTCTCAACATATCTCCTTCTAGAGCTTCAGAAGACAGCAGGACCGTACTGTTGGGGAATTTCCAGCAAGGGCGCACCATACCATTGAGGAGGGTTCGATTTAGCTATTCAGGGGGGCACAACTCTCTTAGAAGATTTCACAGTTGGAGAGGTTTTCCTTGGATGTTGGATTTGAAACAACACCAGAAGGATCCCACTACCCTGATCTATTACTTGACCGAATTTGGGCTCATTTGGAGCATTCTTCCATTAGGGCCAAATTATTGAGGGCTTCAGTCTCCCATTGGAGTGTGGCACTCTTCAGTTGGAGGGTTTGACATTCAGATATGCTTGATACTGGTATTCATTACTTATCCAACCTTTAGAGGCTTCTTTTGTATTGACGGGAGCATTTTGTAGCAGCTCATATCTATTGTTTGTACAACCATTTGCGGTTTATGCCATATCGACCATCTATTGTATTGATCCGACATTGCTTATAATAAAAAGGGTCAGATCTTTTCCTGTGCTTCTATATCTTGAATGTATGATGATCTTCATGTGTTGAATGAATATTGTGTGCACTTAATAACTCAATAAACACCTGCATATCGACAAACCAGTGGTAGTTAGTGATTCCAAGCCAGAATTTGGCTTGGGATCATTACAAGAGCGCTCCCCTATACCTCTTCTGGGAGTGTTGGTGCTCCCCCTTACACTATCTGGGAGTGTTATAAATATCTTTGGCCCTTCTGTAGGATCTCTCCTACCCTCAGGAGCGTTGGTGCTCCCCTAAATCCTACTAGGGAGCACTATAGCACTTTGAGTGCCCTTTTGAGGGAGTGCTACCTATTTTAGGCAATAGTTGAGTTATTGAGATGAATGGGGGAAGGATATTTTCATTCTTAGAAGGAAGTTGAGCTTGAATCCCTAGTCCAACCATGATCTTAGGGTAGATCCTCAACTGAAGGAGGAAAATCCTCACCTTCCCCAAGGATATCTCAAGTTGCTGAGCCTCTCCAAGGCTATATAAGCAAGCTTTCTAATGGTGAAAGGGGAGTGAAAAGCGAGAATCATACCAAACTTATGATCTTATAAGTGGTGCTAGAACAGAGATATTTTGGAGACAAGAGACCTATGATCTCATAGGGAGCAATCAGTGAAGCTATCATCATTCGGATCGTGGATATTTTGAGCAAGGGGTAGACAAGGAGGACTTGGTAAAACTGCTACAATCCATCTATGGCTGCAAGCAATGTTTTGTCCTCATTAATATAATTTTCTTGTCCTGTTTCTTTCTAATTCATGTTCAATATCACATGAATTTGTCTCTTTAGTAGATAGACCTATTTTGGACTAATATGGATAGAGTAGGAAGTGTTCATACATTGTTTGTCTACAGGGCTTATCGAAGAGCGGAAGATTGGAGCTCAACTCGGAGCGTGCAGGGACAAACATCGGTAAAAGGTACTTCTTTTATCCTTACTTCTCACACACTAGTCCATATAGATCTAAAAGGAAGTCAGTGACCATGATAAGCACTTTCTGTCTTAGAGTTAAGAGTCTATCTCTTTGAGGAGATCTACCTGTCCGCATGGAGATTTTCCTTCAACAATTATAATGTTGGAAAGAAAGAATATGGAGAGGAGAAACTGGCTCTAGTCAGGAAAGACAAGAAGAGAAAAGGAAAAGGTTCTAAGCGTAACAATGATGGAGGAACATCATAATGAAGGAAGAAGAAGGATTTGAGTGATATCAAGTGATTCGCTTGCCACAAGAGTGGTCACTATGCATCACAGTGTCCAAATAAGATGAAGGGGCAAGGGAAGGGGAAAACAACAACATCAATAGCGACAAAACTAGATGAGTATGCAACAAAGTTTGAGAAGAACTTATCACTGGTCTCTTGTCTCTCTACTAGCACCAACACAAGGAATTCTTGGTACTTGGATAACGATGCATCTCATTGTATGACAGAATCACAAGAGTTATTCAGTAGTTTGACAAAGAAGAAATTAGGAACTTATGTGGAACTTGGTGATGATGCCAGGTGTGTAGTGAAGGGGGAGGGGCATATATTGTTTCAACTTGTGTCAAGAGGTTCATTGGAATCCTAAGATGTGATTTATGTACCAAAACTAAAGAATAATTTGATCTCACTCACATTTTTTGAGGACAAGGGTTTTTTCATCAAGATAAATAAAAGGTAACTACTCATACATCAAGAGGGAGCTAGCCTTGACACAAAAATGAGCATTGGGGTTAGAGAGGGAAAATTACACAGGTTGCAAGATAATCTTGTTTGTAGATCCAAGGGGATATTGGATATTATCCATTCAAATGTGAATGGACCAATGTTAGTGGCATAGGATGAGGAGCATAAGGCTATGAAGAGAGAACATAGTTTAGAGAATTCTATTTCAAGGAGTCAAACTTAAGGTGGGGAGGAGGATTTATCCCCTTCCAGTACTATCAAAAGACCCAGTTGATTTGAATTGACATTGAGGGATGATTAGGAGAAATTTGAGGCTCCTAGAAGCATATTCAAGGACAGCAGGACTCTGAAGAGTACAATAGGAAAATCATTGATGAGGAAACAAACCAAGTATTATTGATGAGGAGACAAACCAACCCAATAGAAACCTATTAGACTTGTACCTGTTCCTATTAGACAAGTACTTTTGCAAAAGTCTAAGTATCTAGACATGTGGAAGTCGTCCAAATCCTTCTACCATAGTAATTTACTTTAATTAAAGGAATTATTAAAGTAAAGTGATTTGATTAATTATTTGAGTTCAATTTAATGAAATTCCTATGTTTTTTACATTAGTGAATTAAATGAATCTTATCCATTGATCTCAAGTGAGGTGAGATCTAATCTCAACCGTTAATCACTTTGGATATTAGGGTTAAGGTATAACTCAATTTTGTAAAAGCAAGGCTAGGTTGAAGGAGAATGACATACTATGTTGATAAATAAGAGGAGACAAAAGAAGGACTTATTCTCAACAAGACCTTGCATTGGTGAAGAAGGAATTTCATCTAGAGATTATCTCATGTTAGAGGAGAAGAGAGAATAGGGGAAACCATGAGAGGATCCAACATATTGGAGCCACAACAACAAGGATGAGCTATACACACTTCACAAGTCACTGAGGGTGTGTGTATATATGGGATACATTGTAGAAAAGCACATACATACACAAGATAGAGGGAGACAAAGCACATAAAAATATGAAAAGGTTGAATGTACGGGTTTGTACAACGATGGTGGAGTTGCTATGGTTTGCAGGTGTTGTATGTAGTTTTCAGTTATTTCTCTATGGGCCATTTTCCTGGTAAGAGAGCCCTTGTATGCTTTGATATTATTATAAATATAAGTTGATTTGAAGGGAACAATATCTTTGTGTATTGTGTATGAGATTTGGTTTCTAGTATTGCTTCCACTGTTTTTGTATGTTGATTATTCCAATTAGTGTATTTTTATTTTGTGAGTTGAAAACATAATTTATAACAAGTAAATCAAAAGTAAACAACATATCTAGGTGTTGGGATTGTGAAAATCAAGATGTATCTCCTCTTTCCTCTCTAAAATAATCCAATAAGGGTTTGTCTCTTTTTTTGATTAGTTTTATTCTCCTTGGCAAGGGTTTCAAACATTCTTTCTAAGTCTTATGTTGATCTTGTTGGTGAAGGCTATACCCTTGAGGAAACCCTTCTTGTAGGGAAATGGTTATCATGGTTTGTCTTGATTAGCAAGAGACTACTAGCCTTGTGGCCCTAGTCTCTAGTTCTAATCCATAAATGAGGATAATCAATTATGAGAGGGGCATACTTCTTTGAACAATAGAATGCTAGTCCAATTTATAACAAACAATAAAGGTATAAATCAGGTATATTGATGACCCTTGATTTGTGCAACAAGATCTCACTCTTGTGCAGTAAAAGGTACATATTTCATCATTTAAAGAGTGATTTTATAGCGATGATTTATATTTCTTCTATAATTATTTATTTCAGATATCAACACTTTTTAAATTAATCTCCTAACCCTCTCTACATTGTAGGGGTTTTTCCCCTAACTCTTGCTTGAACATTTGTTATTGGATAAATCTGTAAGTGCGGACACAAACCAATCTCCCTAAATCCACCTAGATCTAGATCAAACCAAGACAGAATAATACTCTTTCCCTAGATTTCGACTATTGAACGAACTGGGAGGCAAGAATCATGAACATACCTTATGATCGCTTCCTTTGGTCTTTGTTTCTCCTACTTCATTCCAGTCCTCTCGTACAATCAAAACCAAAACAATACAAACCAACTGAAGTGAAGAAAGCATAATCTATTCAACAATCAATCTATGTATATGATCAAGGAGTTATACAATAAAGTGGAACTAACTTTATGGGAAAGGGACATATTTCTGTATCATATTGATGGAAAGTAAAGATTACAACCTGAGCCTTGATGTTACAAACTTCCTTTCGATGGCTCTTAGCTCTGACACACACACTTGCTCACTTGCATGAGGAAGATCAACCACCTTTGATAAACTTGCTGGAGTACCCTAGCTGTTGTAGCTTCAGTCCTTCATACAATCTTTCACCAATTCTCCAATGTCTCACTTAACCTTGTTT
>ML776821.1:1823110-1839711 GCA_009831015.1 Picea engelmannii
TTTTCCTGAAGGAAGGGAAAAGACACTTGTGTCTTCCCCTCCATTGCAATTAATATCCATTTTGGTGAGAATGTTTAAGGTATACAGGTATTTGAAAGATTCTATAGTTTTCATGCACTCTTAAGCTGAGCACATGTCCCTGAGTTGGAGCCAACTATTACACCCCAGATTCTCTAAAGTGTACCCTATATTTTTTAGTGATATGTGTCCACTCCTACATGCCCAAAATGTGATGAATTATTTGTATGTGGCCATGATGGGATGATTTTTATGTACAAGTGTTGGATATAGGTTACCAAAATACCCTCCTATGATATTGAGGATTTATTTCCTAGGTAGGTATGCGGGCATTATAAGATGGATCTACTAGGACACATGATTTACAGGGCCTATAGATACACACTTATTATTAATTTATTTATAAAAGTGAGATTTGTAAGGATTGTCACACCCACGATTTAGCACACCTTACGCACATAGACCCTCTCTTTCTTATGTATGTACTACGCTTGGGCCTTTAGAGGCCATTATGGATAGGATTACCTAGTTGCACATTGTTTGAGGAAATATTATGTGCATGGCATAGATTTATAGGAATTAGGTCACCCTCTCCAAGGCACAAACATGTTTTTTCAGTCACATGGGCTCACTCTACACTCACCATGTGTTAATGTATCCAACCTCCCATTCTTTGAGCATCTTTTGAAGGATATTTCTCACTAAAAGGGGACTGACTTTACTTTGGGGTACTTCAAGAGAATGTTGGAGGTCATTTGGGGATACATTAATGATGTGGAATTTTATTAAGTGAATTGGCACATGTCTTGGATTAATTTGACCCTTATCTATTATTGTGGATGCACTTTGTGACCACTTTTTGATCACTTATGAAGAAAATTGAAGAAGTCGTCCACTTTTGGGGCAATTTTAAGGCTTGGGGTGAGGTTGTACCCCTCTTTTGAGATAGACATTACAACTTGGATGGCCAAAGAATATTCCTTGCCTTGCTATAAACCCTCTCCATCCCTATTCAAGTGAAATTATGTACCTAAAATTCCAAAAGGGCCCTCTTAGAAGCTTGACATCATTTTTCTTATTGGGGTTTTTATGACAAATTTTTTGACTTGGAGGGTCACTTTTATGCTTCATGGAGATACCTTGACCTTAGTTATGGACATGGTAAATCTTTGGAGACATAATTCAAGGATTTATGGACATTATTTGATCATTTTTAAATCATATTTTATTAAATTTGTCCCCTTCTATGTGGTTTTTAACATGCAAAGCATCATTTAATTCTACTTTTTGACTTAGTCTCTGATTTTTGTGGATGACACGTCTTCTTATTTTATTCCTTATCCTGTTTTACAGTAATAAAGAGTGGAGAGAAGGTGGTATCCTCATCTATAAATATAGGCCCTCCTCTCACTCATTTTGTTGTGAATGGTTGGAGATTATTCTTGGAGCCATTTAATAGAAGATCTTTACTTGATGCATTTTTGGCATCAATTCTTGGAGCTCTATCTTTCTTGGTTATTCTTCTTGGCTTGTTTTTCAAAGACTAATGTTATCTTTTCAAGTTCTACATAAACTATCAAGATCAATCCATTGAGGAGTTGCACAAGGCTATGTTGTAACTCCCAACATTCACCAACAAAAATCCTAAAATTTAATTCTTCTCTTTTATGCAAAAATACAAAAAAAATATAAAAGATATATACCCTAAAAAATATTTATTTCATTATCTAGATTGAAACCAATGGTTTATATTATTTTTCTAGACATTTTCCTCCATGGGATTGAGCTAAATCAATCATTTTTATCCCTAGGAGGAAAATAATCTATGTTATATTTCTCTTTATGTCTTATCTAATGTTCTTGTGGCTTATTTAAGGGTTTATTCAATTCTTGAAATTAATCAAAAAATAAAAAATAGAATTATTGAAACCCTAGAGCTAGGGTTAAACCCTAAAAAGGTGAAATCTACCCTACCCTTGATCTCATTTCACTTTGGAATTTTATATTAAACTTGTCAAAAGTATTCTAACAACGAAATTCATCTCCTTTAAGGTTCACTATCATATTTCACTTTGGAGATTTTTGAGTCAAACCTTAGGAGGATTTGCACCATTTCTTGCAAGTTTAAAGTATTTTCCATTGTTCTTTCCTTTTTGTAATTTTGACCTATTTTTATACTAATATATCATTATCCATGCAGAAAGTGTCCAATTATTTTCATCTCAAGTGCTTTTAATCACTCTTGGGTCACTTTTCAAGGTCCAAATTTGCAATTTTCCGTGTTAAATTATTTATTTCATATTATGGAATTTTTGGATAATGTAAATATGGTCCAATTTAAAAAATACAATCATGGTATAACTCAGGTATATCAATCACCCTTGATTTTTGCAACAAGATCTCACTCTTATGCAGTAAAAGGTACATATTTTTCCATTTAAAGAGAGATTTTATAGTGCTAGTTTGTATTTGTGTTGTAATTTCTTATTTCAAGTCTTAACACTTATTAAATTAATCTCATAACTATCTACATTTTAGTGGTTTTTATCTAACTCTTGGTTGAACATTCTTAAGGAATTTGGCTACTAAGGCCCTAGTTTATCTAATGTGTATTGAGGTGTGTAGTTAGAAGGGTTGGGACACCCCCCCTTGGTCTCTAGGAGCTAGCATAAAGGGAAGGGGAGATCATACTATGGTGACAGTGGTGCATTTACCATGTTGTACTATCTAATCCCCACCAACAATCCCTCCAGCGTTACTTGTTTGGGCAGTAACAAACTCCAACCTCGATATTATTTATAGGTAGAGGGAGGAGTGATTGAAGGGAAAGACAAAGATGTGGGATGTTTTTCCTAATGATATGGGTTTGGATAGAAATGTTGATTTGGAATTATCCAACTTGGATCTTAATGAGCCAGTGCTATAGCCAATCACTTTTGATGATGGTGGTCCTATTGAGGGATCATCCTCCACACTAGAAAATGCAGAAATTGGATTTGATATAAAAGAGGAGGAGGATGGAGGATGATTTTTACATGGATCACAACTACTAACAACCACGAGACATGATATTCTTCTATCTATGGTTCTGGTATCCACCCTACTTTTTATTTTCCATTGTCATTCCCACGTATAATATCAATGACTTAGCATTTATGTAATACATTTTGATTTTGATGACTTAATCATTGATGTAGTACTAGTAATTAGTTGCATCATGTATGGCATATCAATATTTTGTAAATGTTCTAGTTTCTAAAATAATTTTAATATTTATTTCTTTATTTTTGTATTTGTGTCGTACGTGTCCTAATTTTGGTGTTGTCATGTCCTATGTGTCCCATGTACTAATGTCATGTGACATAGTTTTTGACCTTATTAACTTGGGTTTCCAGTTGACGATTTCCTTTTATTGTGAATTCTTAGGCTCTCAGGCCCAACAAAAGTTGAAAAAGTTGTATTTATATGACCTCTTGATTCAAATTATCACCACTAGGGCCTTTACAGTTGGAAACATTGGATGATTTGATCCAATTCTAGTTCGATCAAATTGTGATTTGGAGCTTGTGTGAGCCTTTTCCTCTAATTATTTTTATGTGTTCTTGGTCTTAGACTATATAATTAATTAGTTATTCACTACCTATGACTATTAAATTATTTTATCAAGTGTAATGATTTCCCTACAATTCTATCTAATCAATTGGATCAAAATAGTTAGAAAATATTTTTCATATCACCTATATCCATTATATAAGCATTGAAATCAATGCACAAAACATAATACTAAAATTATCCACTATATAAACACTAAAATAAATGCACTATAATAAGAGAAATGGAGTGAATAATTTTGTTGAAAATTATCGATGTTACAAAAATACAATTTATGCAATATAATGAAGTTGATGTAATTTGTATTCAAGAGATTTCCCCTACCTTTGGTTTTCACTTAACGAGGTTGTAATTTCCATTTCACAGTGAGATTTTGTTGTGGATTCTTATGCACCTAGGCCCAACATAAACTAAAAAAGTGCGACTTATTTGACCTCATGGTTTGGATTCTCACCATATAGGCCTTTGTAGTTTGAAATTTTGGAATCATGTGACATTTTTTTTCATGATTCCCATTATATCAACTTGTGATTTCGAGGTAATGTAAGGATTTTACTTTAATTCATTTTCTATTGTCAAAATATTAGAGCATTTGATTGATTAGTTATTTGCTAACTCACTACTAATTTTCTTCACTGAGTGTAATGATTTACTTATAATTACATCTATTCAATTGCTTCATAATAGTGGGGAAATGTCTTTATGTATCCTTTTTCCACTATACAAACATTGAAATCAATGCAACAAACAACTTAGTAAAAAAATATTGAATTGCATTCCTAGAATTTTCCCTGAAATCCAGAGAAGAAAATCATGCATGACCTTCACTTACAAAACCTGGACATCTACTGAATCTTGGTTAGCGATGTATTATTCCCATGGAGAGGGATCAAAACCCCCTCCAAAAAAAGAGGTTTCCACATTTCTCACTATGGTTGCAACTATGATTGTGAAAAGTAAAGTCCATCCAACTCTCTTTATCAAACAAACTGAGAAAATACAAAAAATCCCTATTCCTAGAATGAACTCTTGAAAAATGGCTATGTTGATGGCTAAGAGAGGAATTATTGGAAAATTTAATAGGGTGTGGTTTCCCCCAAGGGATATGTCTATTTGAATTCATTATCACTGACAAGTTTACTTCAAGGAACAATTGACATACTTTTATTGTGTTCATGGATAATACACATTCCTTTTTTAATCTAAAGAAGATATTGAATTAATTTTTATAAGTTAACCTTACTTCATGGGGACAATATGGGTGTATTTAAATATGTGGTATATTGATTTCATCCTAGAAAACAATATTCCATCTGTTTTTCTAGTTTGGGTGTAGCTTCCACATCTTCGAATACATTCTTGGAATGATGAAACCCTAAAATGAATTAATAAATCCCTTGGGAGATATCTAGACAAAACCATTCCAAAATATGGAATGTTTTCCTATGCCAGGTTATGCATCAAAGTTTACCTAGAGAAATGTGTTCCTAAAGAAATCCTTCTAACCTTAGATAACTGGAAACATGAAAAATACCTGGACTATGAACTATTTCATTTCAAATAAAAATTCTACCATGAGTATGGCCACTTTGCAAGCAATTGCAAGGTGATAAAATAGACACCTCATGTACATGAAAAATAGGAGAAATGGAAAATTATAGGAAGAAATATTAATACAAAGAAAGTATCCCCATAAAATAATTCAAAATCATCTCCCTCATCATCGGGACAAGGGGTAGGAATAGGGTCTCAAGTTGGAATCCAACCCAAACAACAAGCTCAACAAGAAACAAATACAGTCAACCCTATTACCCCATCACATCTAGGGGTAGCTAGAGGATATTTTTTCTCCATGTTGGAGTACCTCACACATACCTATGATTTCTTTTTCCTAAGTTTTTCTCTATCTTTATTATTCATTATCCAATCTCCTAAATTTATGGGAGAATATTCTCAACTAATGCACATTGTCATTGGGATCATCATCAACTAATGCACATTGTCCTTGGGATCATCACCATACTAGTGAATTACTCATGATTCCTTGATCTCCTCCTCACTTCACTCTGTTTCAGTCAGTTAACTGAAGACTGATAGACTAGTTAACTCAGCTAGGTGGCAATTCACTCCCGTAACTTCCCGAGAGACTAGACTAGGTGGCAATTTACTCCTGTAACTACTGGTGTGTGTCTAGATCACTCTATACCACCACTATGGAACATTGGATTCTCCTCCAGTGCACATTGGTTGAGTTATACAAAGTATATCATGTGTAAATTATAATTCATTCATTTGGTTAATGAGAATTCTTCCATTCTTTCTCTCCTGCTTCTGTTTTCTTTTATTTTCTCTGCAACTGTGTATGTCAATTACCAACTAGATATATTCAGTGCAGGTTCAACACATTTACATGGTATAAGACCCGATGTATTGATAGGGAAAAGACACACCAAATTATTTTTGTAGGTACCAAATATTGAAGACAATGGAAAAATGGAATTTTCAAAAGAATTCATTCTTACACCATACATTTTATTTTCATGTAAGGAGAAGATGATCATGCATCTTCTAAGTAAAGGATTTCACAGGTTAAACATGAATATAGAGACAGAACAAACATCATCCATAGAAAAATCCAAGTATCTAAATTGAATGGATGAAGTGTTTGGAACAATTTGTAGTCTCATTTCTCCCAAACTCCTCTTTCACATATCCTCCTGTAAAACCCCCAATGAATCTTAGACCATCATGTAAGGGATTTTTTTCAAATAGGAAGAGATTATGGGACACTTTCTTGAGGTGGAATTGCTCACATTAGATCTAAAAACCTTCGAGAATCTCCAATATTTCTTTACCAAATGTAAGGATTTGTTGTCGCAAATCAAAGCTTGCGGGGTTGATAAATATAAGGAGGAGAAACAAATGGTTCTCACCATTCTCTCCAAAATTGGTCCAGAATAATCAATGTTTGTATCCACATTTCATTCATTTAGAGTCACATTTGGATCTACCTAGAAGATGCCCTCTCTTGAGGACTTTATCGAGTCTCTGACACAAGAGAAGAGAAAGCTCATCAATATTGGAAAAATCAAAGGTCCAAAGGCACATGCACTTACTATGCAATATGGTAGCAGTCATCAATATCATAAATATAAAGAAAAAGAAAAAAGGAAAGAACATGCAAATCCAAAGAAGGAAGAGTACTCAAAACCCTTCCACGATGCCTCTGAATCCAAAGGGGGAAAGGGAAGAAAAGGGGAGAAATTATCTTACTCCCATAAAGCATTCCATCCAGAATCTGCATGTATGCATAAAAAATATATATATATAATGAACCAAATACTTAAAAAAAAAAACCTTGGAGATCGCATCCCCGAGGGTTCCAAGAAGAAGAAGCCAGAAGATCAGAATCCCAAGAAAGGAAATTCTATCCATGCTTTGATTTCCATCAGATCCTCTCCCAATGCTTGGATCCTAGATTCAGCGGCATCACACCACATGGATACCACAAAATAATTCTATTATTCATTAGATGCATGAAAAGGTCCTCTTATTATGATGGGGGATAACTCTCCAGTCGAGGTCACTGGTAAAGGAAGGATTGGACTCACAAACAAAAGCTTTGATAATGTGTTGCACATTCCCAAAAGTTCCATCAATCTTCTCTCCGTGTATCAGATGACTAAATTTGGCATTGGAAAGAGAGTCATATTCAAACCTGATGCAGTGTGTATATATGACATGCAAACCAATTTCAGGGTTGTTATCGGTGAGGTAAGTCATCAATCTAGACTCTACACATTTTCTGAATTTATTGAACCAAATTCTGCATTACTTCTTACCCATTTTGATGAAAGTAGTAGGATATGGCATGAAAGGTTCAAGCATTTAAATTTAATATATATGCAACATATTAGAAAGTAGGGAATGGTTGATGGTCTACCTGGCATCCACTTCTCCAGAGGAATTTGTGAGGGATGTGTTCTTGGAAAACAACCTCAAGAGAAATTTGACAAAGGAAAGACTCATAAGGCTTCCTTTCCTTTAAATTTAATCCATAGTGACCTCATGGGTCCTTTTCTGTATCCATCAATCAATAAATCGAGGTATGTTATCATTTTTGTTGATGATTTCTCATGATTCACATGGATTTTCTTTCTCAGGAAAAAATAAGAGGTCTTTCAACACCTCAAAGATTTCAAATCCCTTGTTGAGACACAGTCAGGAAAGAAAATCAAAGTTCTCCAAACAGATAATGGGGGAGAGTATTTCGACCATGAGATACAAAATATTTATCATGTGCCAGGGATTCAGTTGTAGCACATGGTTCCTTATACTCTGCAACAGAACATAGTTGCTGAGAAGAAAAATAGATCTTTAAAAGAGATGGCATCTTGCATGCTACATGCAAAGTCACTTCCACATATATTATGGGCTGAAGCACTTAATTATGCAACCTACATCCAAAACAGATCTCCCCATAGATCTGTCAAGGATAAGACCCCTTATGAGGCTTGGAGCGGCCTCAAAATGGAAGTGACCCACTTCCATATTTTTGGTTCACGTGCATGGGCCAGGATTCCCTCTATGAAGAGGAAGGAACTTGATCCAGAGAGCACAGAGTGTATTTTTGTTGGATACCCCAATGGTGTGAAGGGATACAGACTAATTGAACTTTCCTCGAACTGGCTTATCATTGAGCATAGTGTCCAATTCTAGGGAAATGTCTTGCATGTACCTCAACGACCACATGCATACATTTTTTTTCTTCCACCTGTCAGAGATGATGAGCATGCACATGGCGAATCGTCTTCAGATGAGAGTTATGATTCATAGGGTTTAGATGATTCAGATATAGATTCAGTATAGTCATATGAAAATTCAGTGCATCTAGATGCAGATGCAGAGCCAGAGAAGAGGCCAAAGTGGGCCCAAAATATTCTTCAGGATGCAAGGGCTCTTGTTGGGGATCCAACTGATACTAGGAGGAATCAATCTGATTTCGAGAAGCCTCCTCTTGCACTCACTACCACTAAATGATTTCCACCCAGGCATATTTTCTTAGTTCATTCTTCAGATCCATAGTCTTATGGTGAGGTTGATGGAAATCCCTTCTGGGAATCTGCCATGCAGGAGGAGCACAACTCCCTCCTCAAGAACCAGACTTGGTATCTGGTTCCACTTCCTTTAGGAAGGAAACTTTTCAGGTGCAAATGGGTCTATAGGACCAAGAGTGAAGCGGATGGACATATTAGTAGATACAAATCCAAGCTAGTTTCCAAAGGCTTTCAGCGGGTGCATGGCATTGACTATGATGAGACCTTCACTCTATTAGCGAAGATGGATTTGATACATTTGGAACTTTTCATTATGGTAGCCAAGGGATGGTAATTCCATCAAATGGACATGAATAATTCATTTCTTCACGATGATCTCTATAGGGATATCTATATGGAGAAACCCCAGGGGTTTATGCAAGATTCATATTTGGTCTATCGACTAAAGAAGTCTCTTTATAGCCTCAAGCAGGCTCCGAGGGCATGGTATGCCAAGATGGCCTCCTACCTTTTGTCACAAAACTTTGTACATTGTAAGTCAGACTCAAATGTTTACATGCTCAGGATGACTGATTCAATTCTACTCCTAGTTCTGTATGTTGATGATTTGATGATCATTGATTGCTCAAATTCAATGATTGCCACAGTCAAGAGGATTGTACATGATAGGTTTTTGATGATGGACATGGTTCCACTACATTTCTTCCTTGGACTTGAGATCAGTTAGGATGCATCATACATCAAACTGTCTCAGGCCAAGTATGCATGAGATCTCCTTGAGAGATTTCACATGACAGACTACAAGTTTGCCTCGACTCCTTTCATATCAGGAGTCAGACTTGAGGATGGAAAGGACACTCCACTGGTTGACAACACATTGTACAAACAACTAGTGGGGAGCTTGTTGTATCTCACACACTCCAGACCAGACCTCTCCTATGCAGTTGGAGCAGTCTCCAGGTTCATACAAGAGCCGCATCAGCTACATTGGAGTGTTGCAAAGCATATACTTCGATACATATAGGACACCATCATCTTTGGGATTTACTATTCAACATACTCTATATTGCACCTCATCAGGTTCATTGATTATGACTAGGCTGGCGATAACATTGATTGCAACTCCACATATGGTTACTCACTCAGTATTGGTTTCGGGCCTATCTATTGGTCGAGCAAGAAGCAGGTTGTTATTGCTCTATCTTGAGCCGAGGCAGATTATAGAGGGGTAGTTAACATAATCATTCAGGCTATGTGGATACAACATTTTCTCACTAAGTTGGGCATTCAGTTTCATCAGTCAATCGTCATCTGGTGTGACAATTAGAGCACTCTGCAGTTCTACAGAGATCCAGTTCAGAGGCAATGGATGAAGCACATCGAGATCCACATGAACTACATCTTGGAATTGTTGGGCCTCAGAAATGTCACTTTTATATCATCTTTTTCCTTCACTATTCCTTACATTTCATCGTCCCATTAACCTTCCATCACACCATTTCCTTAATGATACTTGGGTTTCTCCTTATTATTTTCCATTGTATTCATTTTAGTATTATAAGTGAATTTGTGATTAAATATTAGAAAAATTACATATTTTCATTGTATATCATGGTTGGATGAGTTTGATGACGTGTGTAGGCATATTTGAAGATTTTAACAAATTCAAATATTACCACCTAACCTCAAATTCGAATTTCATATTCAAGATTTGAAGATTTGAAGAATATTTGGGACAATCATTCAAGCATATTCAAAGGACAAGAACATGGAGATTTTGATAGGATATCTTATCCAAGATATGATTGGATGATTTGAAGGAATAAGTTGAGAGAATAGTGAATCTATAATTATGACACTCATTTATATAAGAGAGTGTTCTCTCTTCATGAGTGTCATCATGTTATTCATAATTGGGGGATTATCTTGGAGATTTAGAGATCATGTAATTCATAATTTGGTCTTGTAATTAGGAGAAGGGGATTCTTACCTTTGTTATTCTTTCATTCTTTGTCATTTGACTCTTGTAATATAACTTGAGATTGATATATTGTGTGAGCTCACATATGTATTTTGTCATTCAACTCTTCACATGTTGTATTGCTTCCTAGGTTAATTTCATGCTTTCCTAGTTATTTTTTCAATGCTTTCCTAGATTAATTGCATTTCATCAATTTATATTAGATTACTTCTACTTCATTCCTGCATATATAGTGCGTGTGCTTCGTAAGCCTACGAACCTCAGATTGACAAATTAAATAGTTGGGCAAGTACTCCAACGGAATTAAACGATAATATTTTTGCCTAACAAGAATTAGTACACCAGAGGATCATCGACCTATAGTTATGTCCTTTAGTAGAAGAGACTATAGAGATATTCACCAAGACCTTCACTAAGTAGAAGTTTCATTCTCTACGCAGTCCTCTTGGAGTGAAGAACACAATTTCCTAGCAAATGTCAGTTCTTCTTTTTACATACATTGTATTTTGAGGGGGGGGTTTCCCATGAGGTTTTCCCTCTTTCCTCATTTTATTTCAATGTATCTTTTGTATTTGGATACCTAACATGGCCTTGTTGTCGAGACCCATTCTTTATTTTCACCATAGCGATGTTTGGGGGGTGTTGGAGTACCTCACACACACCTATGATTTTGTTTTCCTAAGGTTTCCCCTATGTTTAATAGTTATTATCCAGTCTCCTAAAGTTTAGGGGAGAATATTCCTCTAGGAGAATATTCTCTTCATTTTTCACTGCAGTTTGATTAGTTGAGTGGAGTCTAAATGCTACATTGGGATTATCACCATGCAGCATTAGGATCATCACCACTTAATGCTCATTTTCCTTGGGATCATCACCAAACTATCACATTAATCATGATTTCCTAATCTCCTCCTCACTTCACTCCGTTTCAGTCAGTTAACTGAATACTGATAGACTAGCTAACTCAACTAGGTGGTAGTTCACTCCTGTAACTTCCCGAGAGACTAGACTAGGTGGCAGTTTACTACCGTAAATGTTATTGTGTGTCCAGATCACTCTATACGACCACTATGGCGCATTGTCTTCTCCTCTAGTGCACATTGGTTGAGTTATACATAGTATATCATGTGTAAATTATAGTGCATTCATTTGGTTAATGAGAATTTTTCCATTCTTTCTCTCTTGCTTCTCTTTTCTTCTATTTTCTTTGCAACTGTGTATGTCAATTCCTAGCTAGATCTATTATGTGTAGGTTCAACACATTTTCACTCCATCATCCACATTTTAGAAAACAGTTTCGATGATGACATTCCATATTATCCACAGGTAGTTGCCTATATATGCCTTTCATTTTATGCTCAACTACTCACATCAAATGATATGGTGCATGACACACATCAGGTACCCTAGTCATACTTCATATCGAGAGATAATGTTCAATTTTTTTGGAATGAAAAGAATGATCATGGTTTGAATTGGATTATGGATCATGATTATTTGAATTTATACCTTTTTCCTTGTCTCAACTTGGTGGTCATCATCATCTCCTAGTTAAGTGTTGTCACTCTTGAGAAAACTTGTACTACTGGTGGGGATTGATAGGGGTAGTATGTCCATATCCAAATTCATACATAACACTATCCATCTCTCCCATCTCCATTATCCCTTCTTTTGGTTTGGTTTTCATATGTCACCCATAAAGGTTCATGCCTCATAATCCCATGAGAACAAGGAGCTAGAATGCTCGAGGTTGATATATATATATATATATATATATATATATATATATAGAGAGAGAGAGAGAGAGAGAGAGAGAGAGAGAGAGAGATCAAATGATAAATATCAAAATGAAAAGAAAATAAAACAAGAAAGAAAAGAGAAGTCAATAACTAAGAAATAATGAGAAGCATGGGATTTCCCCCCTCACTAAGAGGCCATCACCCCAATTCCTATGGAATGAATTCATACCAAAAAAAAATGACTTAGAAAATGAAAATTAAAATCCAACAAAGGATGAATGCACAAATAAAAAGTAAAATAGGGGTTTGGAAATATGCAGTGCCAAGGAAAGGGAAACTCATTGCCTAAGTACTCCCACATACAAAGGCACTATGAGGATTACTATCATACATAACCTTTCATGACCTTGTCACCAACCATGAATTAAAATCCAAACCATACCATATACAATTACACATACTCCTTGATTAGTTTCTTGGGACATACTTCTTTTCATGAGTACTGTCACACCTAATAGGGGTTAATAATGATCCTCCCATACCTAAACTTGGAAAATTTTATAACCTTATGAGATAGGGTGAATTTTGAAAAGGATAATTAATGTGATCTATCTAGTTTCTTCTAAATTGACATGACTAACTTTATATGTTGTATTTGACTTGTGTACATGCCTCTAGTTTTGATGATATATTGGACTACATGATCCCCTCATTGGATGATATATTTCACATGGATACCCACTTTATTGATGCCTTGGTAATTTGGAGGACGTTTAGGGGATACTAACATACTTGATGGAGGCCATCCCACTACTTGAGAGAGGTCGCTACACATATTTTGGCAGGACTTTGAGCCTTATGATGACATGGATCACTTATTGAGAAACCATAGCACCATGGAGTATGATTTGACACCTCTTGATGGGATGATTCCCCTCTACCTGATCATATGACACCTTTTGATGGGGTGTTTCACCTCTACATGATGATATGTCACATCTTGATGAGAGGTCACACCTTTTGGGGTATGATTGGACACCTATTGATGAAATGATGCAACCCTTAATGGAAACATTTCACTTTTAGAGCCCATACACTTAAATTTTGAGTGATCCATCCACTTCATGAGGCCACACATGCCACATGTGTGAGTTTTAGCACACATTTATGATGGAAAATTTGGAATTAGAACAAATTTACTTAATTTTGGAAGCATCGTTGGGGGTATTAGTGACCTATACACTCTTGTATCATGGATATTTTATGTATTTTTTTCTTATCTATAGGGTTTGTGAAAGATAAATGCATTATTTTATGTTTTTATGGATTTTAATGGATGAGAGGGGTGCTTGATCTCTCATATAAATAACTTAAGCACTTCTCACTTGTAAATGATTGCTACTTGTGGAGAATTATCACTACTTTCCTACTACTTTTTTATGTCTTATGCAATTCTCTATGGATGGCTAGTTAGAGAAATATTTTGGAGATGATGTCTTGTGGATTCCTTTACTTCTTCATGGATGTTCATTTCTAGGGTTTTGATGGATGAAATATTTCTTGAGTAAGTGGTCTCACTTTATATTGTGGTTTTGTTAATGAATGAATGTAAGTGTAATGATGCTTCTCTAGTGATAGTCGTGCATTCTCTTGGTTCATTCTTGAACAAAACCTTATTTTTAAAAGTTTTGGAAGGTTACTAGTGGAGTATCTTCCCTCGAATGATATTTGAATACTTAGTAAGATACTAGGAGGATATTCTAGGGCTAGTAATGAACAACCCTAGATATCACCCTAGATACACTCATATCTCTTCAAAGGAGTCCTTAATTTACCCCATATTTCCTCCAAAAATACGGTAGGAAGTAGTCTTCTCCAAATAGTCAATCATAAAACTCAAAATTCAACATTTTGTAGGGTTAATTAAGGTTAGATAAAAACAATATATTCATTTCCAACCATAAAATTTATTTTGAAAATCATGTACTTCACTTAAAAATCATGAATTTTGGCATATATGCATGTACTTAACCTAAAAATCATCTTAAGATCTTAAAATTGTTTTTTGTTGATTTTTGTTTCAGCCTATTTACGACTGGATGTATACGATTTCTTGGCTGTTATACTCACTTGTATTTTCATATTTTGTTTTTTTATCTAAAACCCTAGATTAATCCATTGTTTAAACCCATTTTTAATTTGTTTATTATTTCTTCAAGGGATAAACTTATTGTTTCTATCATAACTTGTATCACCATTGTAATTCATCATCTTTCTTTCACATTTCACAATAACAAATAGATTTTTCTTCTTTTGTAGTGTTTGGAGATCCTCTTGTGCTATTAATTGACATTATAAACCTTCTAAATTTCCCTATATCGTCATCCATTCAAATATGGAAATCACACTAACTTACCACCTTATCCTTACCTTGATTATCTTATTACATTGGTGGTAGATAAAGTAGTTATATGGGAGGCCTTTTACTTTATTTTTTCATGCCTAGGGATTTCTTGAGGCTATTGGAGAAGACTCACTTGTGCTGGATCTATTCCTTCACTAAAGAGAGAGAATGTTTTTCCTAGGTGACAACATTGACATCATCCAATGTTCCACTAGTCCCGACATCTTGTGAAGGTTTTTCACTGGGGTGCTAGGTTGGTTGGTAACATTTTGGTGATGTGCTAGGTTGGCTTGTAAAGCTCATGTCTGGTAATATAATATGCCCCAATTAAGTGGTAATGAGCCAATATTAGGGCTTAACATGCCCCTCCCCTTGAGATAAGTGTTGTCCGCAATGCTTGAGTAGCTCTCGATGCTTCTGTATAAAAGACTCATCTTCCCAATTGGAATCTTCAGCTGGTAGTTTCCTCCATTTAATGAGATAGTATGAAATGGATCTATTCCTCAGCTGGAAAATTCTTGTGTTAGTTATGGCTTCAGGCTCCAACATGATTTTTCCTTCCTCGTCAAGTTCTGGAAATATAGTTTGAACTGGGATCTTGTCACCTATAACCTTCTTTAAGCATGAAACATGGAAAATTAGGTGTACTCATGAAGATGCAAGCAACTCCAATTCGTATGCCATAGTACCAATCTTTTGCAACACCTTATAAGGGCCATAAGACTTTGGTGATAATTTATTATCCTTCTTGTCTTGCTTGAGGGACATCTGTTTGTATGGTTGTAGTCTTAAAAATACCCAATCCCCTACTTCAAAACTTCTTTCACTATGATATTGATCTGCTTGTTGTTTCACGCGATTATGTGCCATGGTCAGGTTGTCCTTTAATATTTGGAGAACTTGTTGTTGATTCTCGATGCGATCTTCCACTGCTTGAACCTTAGATTTTTCTCTTAGAGAAGAAGTAATGGAAGGAGGGTGGTATCCATAAAGTGCCATAAATGGTGTCATTTTTGTTGCAGTATGAAAGGAAGTGTTATACCACCATTCTGCCAAGGGTAACCATTTGAACCATTATGTTTGTTTATCAGAGACAAAGCAACGAAGGTATCCTTCTAGACATTTGTTCACTATCTCAGTTTGTCCATCGGATTGAGGATGATAGGATGAGCTATGAGCCAATTAAGTACCTAAACAAGAAAATAATTTTGTCCAAAAATGTTCAGTAAAGATGGGATCTTTGTCACTTACAATAATCTTTGGGCTGCCATGTAGCTTTTGAACTGTCTCCATGAATGCGATGGCAATTGTACTAGCTTTGAAGGGATGAGAGAGTGCACAAAAGTGTGCATACTTGGTTAGTCTATCAACAATCACCATGATGACACTCTTTCCTTCGGACTTTGGTAACCCTGTGATGAAATCCATGGAAACCTCCTCCCAACACTGACTTGGGATGGATAATGGTTGTAAAATACCTGGGGTCTTAATTGTTTCCACCTTATTTTTTTGGAAAACCAAACATTCTGCCACAAACCTTTGAACATTAGTTTTAAGGCCATCCCAAAAAAAATCCTTCTTGACTCAATGGTAGGTTTTAAAAAATCACGAGTGCCCTCCTACTGGAGAGTTGTGCAATTCCAATACTACCTTTTGTTTGAGTTGGGAGTTCTTACATAAATATAAGCGATCTTTGTACCATAGTGAATCATTTTTCCATGTAAATGTATTTGATGCACTGGAATCCTGCTGCAACCTTTGAATGAGAGTCCACACTTTTTCGTCATTCT
>ML776821.1:1854005-1936321 GCA_009831015.1 Picea engelmannii
TCCTATATATACCAAGGAGACATTTTCATTTTGAATCATCTTGTACTTGAAAATTTAAGTGGGGTAAAAGGAGGTTGCCCCCTTGAAGAGGCTTGTTATCTAAAATTATCTCTTTTTCAAGGCGTTGAGTACTTTTCCTGAGGTTTTTCTATGCTATATTGATGTTTGGTTCTTAACACTTGATCCCAGCTTGCTTTAGGATTCCTTAAGTTTTCTAGGGAAGCCTTCCTTGTGATGGATCAATCCTTCACTAAAATAAGGGAAGTGTTTTGCTAAGGTGAGAGTGAAAACACTTCAATGTTACACTTTATTAGCCCTTGTGAAAGGATTTGAGAAAAGGTGCTAGATATTGTGATAACATTTTGTCACCATTGCCGGGGAGAATTGAGTCATTTTCCCTATATATTTGAAGTCTATGCTTCAACACTCTTTTGATGAGTATACATCAAATTCTAACCTAATGTACTCATTTGAAGACTCCATTGATAAAGCAAATCCCTCTTCTTTATGAAAATTTTGATGATCCTTGTCTAGTGTGCTCATCTGGAAACTCCATGTTAAGAGAATCTAAGTTTTTAAAACATTAATCCCATAATTAATATAATATCTGTTAATCCTACCAAGGTGTATAAGAAGAGACATACTCATAAATCCCCTTTAGTTTAAATTCCTTTTTTGGTCAAAGAATTCCTTTAACTCCAATGGATTTACAACCATGGGTTATCAATGCCTTCAAGCCTTTAGACATGCTCAGAATCTGGGGTACCCTCATGATGTGAATTAGAGGTTTCATAAGTGGTTGCCTAAATTTCCTATTAACAATGTCATCTATGTTGAAGAGCATGTGGATACCTTTAATGCATGTTTTCAAAATCATCTAATTAATAATGATGATGAAGTTGTAGTCATGAAACTTTTTTCTACCTATCTAGTAGAAAATGCAAGAAAGTGGTATAATAAACTTCTTGATATGAGCATTAAGACCTGTAAATATTTTCATAATACCTTTATGAAAAGGTGGGGAAAAAAAAAGGATAGTAGGTTTGTTGTGCTACTTATATTTTTAGTATAATGCACTCATTAATTATCAATCCGGGATTCATAATCAACAAAGTTACAAGACACCAGTAAGAAAGGTAATTCTAATGTCATGAGTATAGAACTACTCTAGATTATGTATGCTAGAAACAAAACAAACTAGCAAACTGAAACACACTTTGGTTGTCTTTCACAGAGAGGCTATCTACTCCATTATGGCACATGCAAGTATGAGATGGAGTTTTTTTGACATATCAACTTTGCTATCTGACCCAGAGAACCAACTATGCAACCGCACTTCTGAAAGGGAAATCACACATCAATCATCAAGACATAGCATGGGTAGTGTTATCACTCCAAGAATAGCCTTCGGATTTTGAATTGATAATTCATAACTAGCTTATTGAAGAAGATTTCAAACCATTCAAACCCAAAAAATCCCGATCTGGGAAAAAATTCGGCTATTTTGGCTGTGACAGGATTTCACCAGCTAATTTACCCAAAAATCTACTTCTTAGCTAGTGAAAGGCAGAGCTTTCACCAGCTAACTAGTTATAATTCTTCCTTCTGCGCTGGTGAAAGAGCAGATTTTTTCAAAATCAAATTTATCAGTCATGGAGAGTCCTTTTTGCATTCTTAAATAGTTGATCGACATCTACGAATCCTAATCTTTCCAATGGTGCTTTCAAATATGCATTTGGAGCCCAGTAAGCTATTCAAATATTCCCTACAAGATTAGGCATCATTCTTTCAAAAATGCCAGTGCATTTTTTATCGCTAACATCTGGCTCCAACTGGGATGGAGACCTCCCTGCGAGGTATCCAAGAACCTGGTAGACCTGGTGCCTTTAGTATTGGGCCATGGAGTCATCCATCCTTTTCAGTGGTTAATGAGCACACAGGCTCGCCTAAACCACCAAAAACAGAAACTTACCCAAAAATCAAAATTTGATGAATCTCGATTACCTGCAAGAGTACAAAGACCTCAAAGCTTATTAGGTGAAGCTCCTTTCTCTATATCTAGACTTGTAATCTCCTCCTAATGGGTTTTAGCTTGCAAATATCCTTCCATAGAAGTGACAATTTGAGCAAGGGCCTCTAATCCAAGTGGTCTAGCTGCTGGGACTGCTTGTTCCTTCAACTACAATATGAGAAGTCTGAGTTTTTTTTAGACAAAGATGCATTCTCTTTCATTAGTAGTTTGTTTCTTTCAATTGTCTTCTCATGTCTCTGCTTGACTTGTTTTGTACTATCTGCAAATCCTTATCTTGAAAAATGTGATGGTCACTGAAATTTACTCTATCAATGTGTGCTGCAACCAACCACACAATAAAAGAAAAGATTTGCAATCTTAAGCTCTTTTGTATGGATAACGAAAGTGACTCTGGACAACCAATGCCAGAAACACACAAAACAACCATATTGTGCACTATGTTCAAAGGAATCATTGAAGGTTGGAACTGTAATGTGAAGAAATAGCACGAAACCATTCTGCTACCAAAAATAGGGATTTCCTCCTCAAGTACACATTCCAACATAGCCATGATAGATTGATGTTTTTCTTTTTATATCAAATCTGTATGATGCAAGACTATTATATCTTCCCATCTCAACGCAATAAAATATTCTCTCAATGGCCCATGTGGTATCAACCTTCTATTGCCCCAAAGGGTTATACAGTTTACCATTAGAATCTCCAAGTCCTTGGACAAGCTCCAATGCTTTCTTGCTTCTTGAAATGACTAAAATTGGTGTGGATGTTGTTCTCTTCATTAGGGACATAAAAGGGAAACAAAAGACCCCGAAAAACTCATTTCTAAAAACTTCGCATGCCATCATCCAGAATGACAACTCCAATTCCATTTCCAATTTTGTTAGAAGTCACCTTGGACTCCCTAAACTGGCAATTATGTTCTGTCCTGTCTCCTCTTCTATGAAATTCCATCACACCATATCTCTGAAAAAGAATGTAGCAAAATTCAACCTGTTTAGACCTGATCCAATTTTTGTAGTAGTACCAATTAGATGTCTTTGAAGCATTCTGGCTTCATCTCCACCTCCATAGCCCTTGGTAAGAATGAGAGGACAAATCCCGGCCTACAAAAAGAGAAACTCAAGGAACTCTGTCATTGGGGTCTTTCCATTTCCACCCCACGTCAAATTTGCCCACACTTATCATAGGCACTGCCAACCTTTTTTGTTTGAATAAACCTCAGAGATATAGCTTCTTGTGGGCTTGGAAATAAAATGCATAGAGGTGAGATGTTGCCGTTAGAAAAGGAAACAAACAGCGGTAAAGTGGGGATAACATAGTAATCGGATCGTCTGGCGTGTAGGCAATACAAACAACCATCCTCTTCAAAATTTCCATTGCTGGTCCTTCTGTCATTTTCGATTCTTCTGTATGATGAGTTTGCTCTCCAAACTAGAGTTTCAACCATCTTTTGCCACTGGAGCTGTAGTTGCGCGCCTGTATGAGGGAATTTCAGCTGTTTGATCCAAATTAATGATAACTGACAGCCCAAGCATATAGATGATGTTTCGGCAGCTATTTCTCATCAACTTGAAATGACAACGTGTAAACTTCACTGATTGCCATGATTTTCGGTGGTTAAAATCATTCCTTAGGCTCGCTTGATATTTGGTTGGAATGTGGAAGAAATCTTGGTTACGCGAATGATAGACAGAAATTTGGAATCGATGATAAAAACCTCTGCCACTTGTCCTCTTGTGTTCTTTGCATAGGGCTTTCTTTTCTCCCCTATTCAAAGCATGTTCTGTATCCCCAATATTTGTATAGGCATATCCTGAGAAGGATCATCTGAGCCATGCATAAACATTTCACTCTTACTTATTTTAGTCAAAACCATTGCATTAGATGTGTCTTCTGCAAGCGTCTCATCCTCTAAATAATCATTACCACTGTCTGCACTACTTCCATAACTTCATCCTACGCTTCAAAACTAGATTTACTACAACTTGTGTCAACAGCATTTGAAATCCTTTGTTCATCCTTGTGTTTGTCCATAGAAATATCTCTTCCCTCAAATTGCATTAATGTCCCACGAGCAATCTTTTCAACATCCAGCCTTAGGAAAAAGTATACACAAAATTTCTTGATTTGCACCTTCTTAAATGGTAAACTTTGTAGGTCTTCATCATCCAGAAGATAGCGAGCTCTTGCCTCTAATTCAGTAACAAGTGCATATTTGGGTGTCATATATTCACACCTCTCACAAAGGCTGACACGAAATGGCAATAGGGTAAAAACGTAAGGAATATGTTCCTTGCATTTAATGCATCTTTTGTTTTGCTTGGAATAGAAGTCTTGGTGCCATATCTACCATGGATACGGAGGGGGCTCTCTTCCCTTGTTGGGATCATTATTATAACGTTTGTGGTGCCTAAGGCCTCCTCCTGAAGGGTAATTGCTGATGAAGAGTGGGTACCATAACTGGTCTGCAGCAGCTGTTTTGTTGAGTCTGGTGTTGCAACAAGATAACCTCGTCAAATCAATGCCATCTAGATGAGGTAATATGCCATTGAAGAGCAAGACATCTGGGAGATCCTCAATACGAGAAACTGACACCATGTTTTCAGCAATTTCTCCTTCATGCTTCTCCATTTTCTTTAAAAGCATAACATGCATGTCCTCTTCTAAGATGAAGATTTAATTTATACTCATGTATGTAGTATTTGTCACAGCCCTCATTAGGACAGGCAAAAGGGTGATCTGAAGGGACAGAGCCATATACTAGAGTTGGAACCTTTGGATGAAGAAACTTCCTTTCAGTTTGAGGGGGCAGCTTCATCGCATTTGCCAAATTCTTCTCATGCATCCCTACAACTTATTCAAATTGTAATAAAATGTTGAACACAAGTTCTTGCTGCAAACTACTAGACTAAAAAGGATCTCATGCTCGATGACAAGCTTATTTTCTATCTATTCCTACTCTAACCAGTAGAGGCGGATTGATCAAGTAAAACTGAATTTCCAATGCAGCCAAGTAAGAAACTGATTTGCTGATATCATGCTTGATCTTGACTTGAACAACAATGCAAGCCATATCATGCAGAAAAGAGGTTCAAATAGATGACAAAAACAATCTTCTTCTGACAGAAATATCCTTGGGTTTATGCTGGTCATAGAATCCAAATAGTCAGCAATAGGGTCATCAAATTCACAAAGAAATACCTTTTTGAACTGCTGATCCAACTGAAAATTGAAATGATGTTGAAAGCTGCCTTTACTGATCTCATTGTTGAATGTAGGCTGCTCAACCCTTGACGGAGAAACATGTAGGATGGACTGTTGATCTGGAATTTTCAGCTCCTCACCTTCTTCTCCATATTTGTTGCAATTCCCCCATGTCTTCACATATGAAAGTTGATGGTTTCCCTTAGCATTTGCCGCAGATCCGAAACTGTCACCCATAAACATTGGCAAACTAAGGAAATCTGAACTCTTCAGGTTTCCTAAAAAGTATAAGTCTATGAAAGCTGCCACTATATATTTAAAAAGAAGATAAGTAACATGTTGTTTCTCGGAAAACAACTGCACATCTATGGCAGCCTCCTGCCCAGCCAACTGTTCCTCTGCAAGAAGACTGATCATCTTCTTGTCCTCTTGAGATCAACTCGTGATCATCAAAAACTTCAATTTCATTATCAGAATAATGGTCACAATAGGATAACAAAACAGGATTTCCATCACATGGATTAGGATTAGCTGAGACCATATAATTTATCATGCAATCATCAATCACCATAGGCTCTTCTTGATTTACAAATTGATCATAAGCTTCACAAGCATACCTATCTCTAGAATATTCTGCCAATGTTGACGAATTCAGATCCGAATCTGGAATAAGCTCATATGTTTTCTGTTGTTCTAAATCTGCTTCACACTCATTACCTCCCTACTCAAAATCTGAACCATACTGACATTGTTTTTTCTCATGTGCAAGCATATTGTCAAAGTCAACCTGCTGTCGGATCCTCCTGGAAGCACGAATATTCTCCTCCACCTCTTGAGTGTCTTCAAACAAGTTCACTAATGATGAAGACTTCCTTTCTAGAAAGAGAAGGACAAGTTCATTATGCTGAGCCATAAGATAGTATACCATGGCAACAATCTCAGTAGGTCGAATCTCCAATGGGATGTCATAATAAACATGGTAAAACCTTCTATTGAAAACAGGTAAGGCTTCATCCTGCTCTCGTTTCAAAGCATAGAAATCAGCGAGGTAAGAATCTAAAGATTTGTATTCACCCCAATACTTCAGGAAAGCATTAGAGAACTCAGTCCAAGAGCTAATTGAATCAGCTCTCAGAATTTTAAACCATGCAACAACATCTTTGATCAGAGACTTTGAGAAAAATCTCATGATCACATATTCATGGGCCAGCTGAAAATGATCAACGAAATCCAAAAAGGATTCCACGTGTCTCTCAACTGAAGCTTGATTCTCTCCATAAAACCAAGGGAGATATTCATAACCATCATCAGGATAAGGATGAATAAGAAGGGGCAGCTTTAAAGGCTTGAACATCTTCATCTGGATCTTAACTTGAAAATTTGTGGGTTGATCATGAGAGTTAACGAGTTCATGACAAGGTTCAGAAATTATGACAAGAGGGGCTGAGATCTGGACAAGGTATGAAACAATTTCTATCTTTTCAAGGTCACATGGATTATCAGATTCTGAAGGAAAAGAAATATAGTGGTCATGTTTGTGAATGGGCTGAGGTAAAGTCACTGAATCTACATCTACAATGCAAGGCTGCAGGATTTCCTCTTCTAAAGACGAATATATACAAGAAGGATGATGATTTTCTGAATATATAAAACAGAAAATAATTCTTTTTACACGCGAAGGGAAAAGAATGAAAGAGGTAATAAAGAACAACAACATTTCATGAAGCAAACCAATGAACTGATATCTAGATTTTGATTTGAGCCTCTTCATCTTTTATCAACAGGATCCTCCCCAGTGGAGTCTTTGAACGTGGAGTCGCCAGATAGATGCTTACAACCAATATAATGCTCAGCCTTTGTCTATCATCAAAAGATGAAACTATGTCGTCTCCCAGGGAAGCTTGCTTCATTCTCTGTTCCTTGACAACGACGCCAATTTGTTATCACTCCAAGAATAGCCTTCAGATTTTGATTTGATAATTCATAACTAGCTTATTGAAGAAAATTTCAAACCATTCAAACCCAAAAAATCTCGATATGGGCAGAAATTCGGCTATTATGGCCATGACAGGCTTTCACCAGCTAATTTACCTAAAAATCTGCTTCTTAGCTGGTGAAAGGTGGAGCTTTCACCAGCTAACTAGTTATACTTCTGCCTTCTGCACTGGTGAAAGCGCAGATTTTTTCAAAATCAAATTTCTCAGTCATGGAGAGTCTGTTTTGCATGCTTAAATAGTCGATCAACATCTACAAATCCTAAGATTTCCAATGGTGCTTTCAAATCTGAATTTGGAGCCAAATAATCTAGTCAAATATTTCTTACAATATTATGCATAATTCTTTCAAAAATGCCAGTGCATTTTTTTTATCGCTAACAGGTAGTTCAACAGTCAATATACTAAGTATGTTGTGGTTCACAATGTGTTGTTGTGAACTTCACTAGTTCTCCTTCAAATATGTCTAACTACTGCTGCCAACATTCATGTCCATGAAACAAAATCAAATTCATAAAAATAGAGCATATGCAAAACAGAGTGAGTAAAGATCTCTAAGCAATCATATAATTGAAATCCTAGTCTAAATTGTACTGCTATCATCTAAAAGAATTAAATCTTTAGCTAATCTAACATTTACACTATTGAAATCAAATGCTAATACTAATCTACGAAGATGATGATCATTGTTGGGTGGTGGGCCCTTGCCGATTCAACAGGTCAGCGACTGGAGTCTACAGTAAGATTGCTTTCAACCCAGACATTACTCTTACTCAAACTTCAAAACATATAATCAAACTATGATAACAACTCAACTCACATTCAATCATAGACGATCAAGACATGGATATAAATGACGTCCTTCTATTAATCTTCACCTAGAATATGTTCTACAATATGTAACACTGCTTCACATGCCGTATTATGCTAACTCTCCACTACCTCCACAATCCTTGCCATGAATATTTAAACAGTCTTAGTCATGAAACACAAGGAGGTGAAATCGTTTTCAAATCAGTCAATTGTTAAATTTAATTATTCGGTTACATATTTTAAGATTCATCCTCATGACATGAAGTGCATGAGGATGAAGCAACAACAAACTATCCTAACATAGCCTTGATAAAACATTTATGATTCAATAAACATCCAACAATTGTCTTGGGCATGATCTGGAGCTAAACTTGATACATTCGGCTTTCTGTATTGGTACCGGATCGTGACAAGTAGATGGTACCAGATACGAATAGTGCAACAATGGTTGCTACTGGATCACGACAGTCTAGGGCCATTAGTACCGGATCACGACAGGTGATATTCAGTACCATATCTGAATAGAAGGTGCGCTTGGTACCAGATTCGGACAGTGGCAATCTGGTGCACAAGTACCAGATAGATGAGTTGGTACAGGAAGGCTAGACTTATATAGAGGTCAAAGATTATACATGGAAAATTGAAGCATTAGTACATGAAACATTTAATCTCCTATCTCAATAAACCACAAAAATGCATGAATTAATTATACTTTACCTTATGACTGTATCAATGGCTAATGGTAGTGTTCTTTTTCATTTACCCAAGCTTAGGTAATCCAAAAAGGTATAGATGGGGAGTATAATAGGGTAGTGGGGATGTCAATTTAGAGGCTCAACATTCCCCCATGCCAAAACCATTGCATGTCCTCATGCAACTGAAAACAAACCCAATTTTGTTTCAAAACTTAAGACTGCATTCTTTACTTCTGTGGATCAATGATGTTGATGGTTGAGGCCTCTTCTTTTAGCTCCCTTTTTATGACCCTAATGTATTGTAGGAGTCATAGTACCTTCTTGAGCTTATTAGAAGTCTCTTCATGGTCATCTTGAAGTTGTTGGCTAATTGCTTTCAATTGCTTGTTTTACTTTTTGATATACCTGTTCAATAGTTGGTATTCCTTCACTTCTTGTTTGAGTTCCTGATTTTGTTTTTGCAATTCCCCAATCTATTTCTTCATTCGTTCTTTTGTTAAGGTCCTTTTTGACTCCATTATTACTGGTTGGATGCATTCTCTTTCCTCCACTTCCTCCCTCATCCCACATAAAGTAATAGTGGCTTGTTCCTCAGTCAAACTAGGAATGTCATCCTTGACTGATAGGTCTTTAGAAGGGGAGGTAAGATTGAATGGATCTTCCTGTGTATGAGGACTGACAACTACTTTTCCTCTCTTTTCCATGTTCCTTGTGGTTCTTTTATAAGGAGGTACTGGATTAGGGGTTCTCACAGGCTTCCTTTTCTTTTTTTCTATTTGTGGAATCGTTACAAGGGATTGTTCTATAGACTGATCACTTTTATTTTCTAAGCTATTCTTCCCTTTCCTTACAGTTTTTGTCTTATGGCCCTTCTCCTCAAGTGCTACTGTTGAAGTCTCCTCTACTAATTTGGTTTTACCTTTTGATTCTTGACTTTTAAAAGTCTTATTGACTGTGGAAGAGGGCCCTACTTGTTTACTAGCTTTTTCGTGTTGGCTCACTATCCTAGATGATGATGGAGTTGCCTTATCCTTCTTGCCCTTTTTCTTTTGAGGTTCCTTATTTTTCTTTGGAGCACGCTGGGCTTCCTCCACAGGTTTGTTTTCTTTGGGAAGGTATTGAGTGATAAGGATTTTCCAAATAATCCTTTGCTTCCTAATTTCATGTAAAACTAACATCTTAATAAGACCTTGATAGTAAATGCTAGTCTTCTCAGTTTTGGATAGGGATTTGACACCTCTTACCATTTTGTTCAAATTCATCCATAGAAAATATGGGAAATCAATTTCAGGGCCTCCTTCAAAGTGTAATAGAAGCCTAAGATGATATATGAAGTTCACATCATACATGCCCTCACAAGTGAGGAATCATTGAAGACTAGCAATCATTGGATGATACTCTTCCTTGATATAGTTCCTAGCGATCCCCTTTTTCCAATCGGGGTGCTGATGGTCTTCTTTCAAAAATCGTTGGCACATTTCCTTGTTGATTCCTACACCTTTTAAGTATTTGGCTCCTCTGTTAGGTAATCCTGTGACCTCCCTTAAGGTTGCTTCATTGGTTGTTAGCTGCAGATTACCTATATGCACAATCTCTCCATCGTAACCTTGAATAAATTCGTGAGATATCTTCTCGTGCCAGCCTGTGAATTTCTCCAAAAATGGCATCCATCCCGATCTAGCATACTTCTCTCGACATAGTTGGAACTTCTCGGTCTCTCTATAAATTTGGAAGACAAGTTCATGTCTACTTATGACCATCGTTATAAATTGTGAGAAAATAAACAGGATGTAGCGCAAGGATTTAGTCAATTGTTGAGGGTAAGGGTTTGGTACCGGAGATCACAGAGAGGAGTAGGCTCGGAACTGGAGAAAGGTAACGACAAGGGAAATATGGTGATGGCGTCGATAATGCGAATGGTAAGTTTAAGTAAGGATGCCACAAGGAAAATTTAAGACCAGATGAGGCTTATCTGGATAGCTTCGCCACCCAGATAAGCCATTTCATTTCTACCCGTTAATGTAATGATGAGGACAAGATGTTGGGTGTCAAAGAATCATTTTGGGATAGGTGATTGGACTTCCGAGTGGTGAATTTGATGTTGGATGATGGTTCATGACACAATATAAGTTCGTGATTTGCTTAAGGACGAAGTACATTCGTGGCCTATCATTACTAGACATGCTTCATATTCATGCTTTGATGTGATTTTTCCCTCAACCATTTTCGAGCACTTATGAGAGGATTGATTATGTTTAGGCATATGGGTATGAGGGATAGGTGCATGGTTTTAATACTAAGGTCATAAGATCTAGTATATATTTTCATACCTATTGTAGTTTTATGAGCAGAGGAAAATAAATACCATGTTACCTTTGCTTTTACCTTTGTATGATCAATATCCATAGCATATGCGACTGCTTGTAGATTGTCATAATTCATCTTTTTAGGCTGGATTTTTCTGAAAGATTGGTACTGGAATTTCCTATACTTCTTTATTCTATGCTTATCTTCTTTTGTATCTGGTTCTGCAGGGTTATAGGGTGATCATGCTAGTTTCTGAAGGTGAGATGTGAGTTTGAAAAAGATTTCTAAAGGAGCTCTTTGACCTTCCCCCATGCCAAGGATGTTGCATATATTTATGCAAGAAGATTCAACATTCTGTATGATAATGGAGAAAAGATGATAAGAAAAGAAACCAAATCAAATTCCAGAAGTACATTTATCACCTAGAATATGATCACATGCCTAAAAATTGAAATTGCCTTTCTTTTGATGACTTATTGACAAAGGTAGCATTCAACAGTGAAAACAGGGAGGTTTTTATATGTTTGCCAGAATAATAGATCCAACCTAACTTGCTTTAGAGATTTACTATCATTAGATGTTATAGATAAATTTCACAGTATAAGTAGATTAGACTCCCGAGTTAGGGCTCCACTCTTAAGAAGTTTCCTTCTTAGGTAATGTAGGCTTTAGATGCCAGACCGGTAAGTTGACTTGGGGTAATTATCAAATGGATATTTTCTTATAGTAATTATGTTGCTTGTTAATCTAGAGTTTGTATCTCATAAATGCCAATAGTGACCTTTACTTTTTTTAGATGACAAAAGTGAATTTTTTAATCAAACAAGTATAGATGGGACATTTCTCAATCAAAATCCACTGCCAGCAAGCCTATTCAGTACTTCGGTGGGGTAGTTGTGATAATTAGTGAGAGATCCCTTCCCCAGGCAAAACGCCCCATTGCTAACAGGCCTATTCAGTACCCTGATGGGTTTGCCTAGTCATACCACAGACCGGTACCCACTGCCAGTAGACCTATTCAGTATCCCGGCGGGTTAGTCTCTTAAACCCTTTTTCCATCAGAGGCTTATTGTCCATGGTCACCTATTTTGGTTTTTATTAAAGAGTGTTTTGCACGGTGACAGGGGAGGCTCATCCGAAAACCTTTTTACAGGTTGGGATGGTATTGGGTTGGAAGGTATATGCTCTTCTTTGAATGTCTTTTAAAGATTTGTCTAAAGGAAAAATAAAAATTTTATGCACATTATTTCTTTAGAGTGATCCAGATGTATAATTTTGTCTGAGTTTGTCCATAAGAGAATGACCTAAAGTTTGTTTAGGGTACTGATACATCCTGTTCCATAAAAAAATTCCTAGTGTTCCCATGATAGAGAGTGTTCATATACTCATATGTTACTCTTTAGTAAAGATAATCCAATGAATATTATTGAAGTCTAGTTAGGGTGAGATAGTTACTTGTAGGCTAATATATTTTTTGTCCCTTTAATCATGCCGAAATACTGGATAAAGGCAACTTCTAGTCTTTGAAGTGGATTATGGTTCTTTGAACAATCATAGGTAAAAATTGTGTCCTTTTTTTTTTTTTTTTTTCAANTTTTTTTTTTTTTTTTTTTTTTTTTTCAAGCAACAGAACCAAAAGAAATTAAAATACTTCCTTTTAGCTAGCAACAGAACCAAAAGAAATTAAAGATACTTCCCTTTAGTTGGCAATAGAAACAAAAGAAATTATTGCTTCACAAGGGCTACCATTTGATGTTGCATTTGAATTCTTGGTTCCAGCTTAAGTGGTTGTTGCATGGCTTCATACTTCAGATTAATTGACATAAGATTTTGAAATATGTGTAGCATGCCTTGTCAATTAGGTAATGTGTCCTGAGAATACCGTATAAGGACAGACTTCTGGTACCAGACCAACACAGGACTGCTGGTACCAGACCAGAATAGGGTTTCTAGTACTGGAGAAGTATTGTTGGTACCGGATCAGAACAGAATATTGTTGATGCCTACAAACTAATGTTTAGCAAGTTCATGAAGGATCAAATAAATTATAGAAATTTACTTACAAAAAGTTGCAAAAGTAAAACAAAAGGAGGTAAGAATCTCTTGTTACCTTCAACTTATTAAAAAAACTCGATCCACACCTATGTACAAAAGTTTCTAATAAACCAATCAATCAATGTGGATCAGTAGGAGGGTCTCCTTCCTTATTGATCACTTGCATATCTGAATTATGTAGTATACGAGTCAAAATTTCCTCTTTTGACAGGGGTTTGTTATAAATTCTCAACCATTGACCATTCACAAGTAGTGTTGTCTATTGTTCGTCAATTGTATTTATCTCAATTGAACAATTATCATAGACAATGTCAATTTCATAAGGTCCCATCCAACGAGTAGTTAACTTACCTTTGAAGTTCTTGAATCTGTTGTCATACAACAGGGCCCAATCTCCTTGTTGAAAATTTTTCTTTTTGAGATACTTGTCATGCCATTTTGTTCTCTACTCTTGAATGAGGGTGGTTCTTTGAAGTGCTTCCTGGTTGATTTCATCCAACTCATTAAGCTGCAAGAGTCTTTGTTGCTGGGCTTCATCCAAGTTCATGCCAACTTGTAATGTAGTCCTGAAGGTTTTGATTTGGAATTCTATGGGAAGAAGCACTTGTTTCCCATACACCAACTCATAGGGTGTATGTCCTATTGTATTCCTCCAGGTGATTCTATAAGCCCATAAGGCTTCTAATAATCTGTCATCCCAATCCTTGTGGTGTAGCTGTACTGTTTTGGTAAGAATGGACTCAATAACTTTGTTGGTAGATTCTACTTGTCCATTTGCCTGTGGATGGTAGGGTGTAGATTTACTGTGTTTGATTTGGTACTATTTTGTAACAACTTTGACTAGATGAGAGGTAAATTGAGTTTGATCAGTCACAATTTCTTGAGGTACACCAAATCTAGTAAAGATGTCATTAAAAAGGAAATCTAGCATTGATTGTTCACTTGTAGCTAGTAAAGCTTTTGCTTCAACCCACTTAGTCACATAGTCAGTGCATACAAGTATATACTTTTTCTTTTTAGATGCAGGGTTAATGGGCCCTACAAAATCTAATGCCCATTTCTCGAAAGGCTTAATAACTACTTGGGCTTGAAGTGGCATTTGGTCTCATGCAATAGGCTTACCCATTCGTTGGCATTCATCACAATTGGATACATAGGTTTTAGCATCTCTGGAAATATGAGGCCAGTAGTAACCAGATTGCAGAACTTTGTAAGAGGTCCTCTTGTTTTCGAAGTGTCCTCCACAAGGACCATCACAAAAGGCTTGCATAATATCATGAATTTCATCTTCCCTTACACATCTCCCAATTACCAAATCTGGTCCTGTTTTGTAGAGGCAATCATCGTGCCACATGTAGTTTGCACTTAGCTGAATTACTTTCTATTTTTCTCTAGGAGACACTTTATGAGTCATATTCCTTGTCACAAGATAGTTATCTACATCTGCATACCAAGGAGAGAATGTAGAAATAGCAAACAAATTTTCATTAGGAAATTTATCTTCTACTGGTGCATTATCTCCCAGATGAATCATTCTAGATAAGAAATCAACCACAAGATTATCCTTACCAGGTCTATCAATAATGTTGATATTAAACTCTTGTAATAATAAGAGCCATCTTGTAACTCTAGGATTTGTTACGGGTTTGTTCATTAAGAATTTGATGGTTGAATGATCAGTGTGTACAAAAGCTTGATATCCTGTAATATAGTGTCTAAATTTATTGATAATATGGACTACAACTAGCAATTCTTTTTCTTTGACTGTATAATTAACTTCAGCTAGAGATAGATTTTTACTGACAAAGTAAATAGCATAGGGCATTTGATTTTCCCTTTGTCCAAGAATTTCCCCAAGGGATGTGTTTGAGGCATTGATATAGATATGAAAAGGAAGGGACCAATTTGGTCCTCTTAATACAGGGGTAGTTGACAATTTTTGTTTTAGAATTTCAAAACATATTTGGCATTTATCATCCCACGTAAATTCATCTTCTTTAGATAATAACTTGAATAAAGGGGTAGCTAGGCTTGTAAAATTCAGAATGAATCTTCTATAGTATCCAGCATGCCCTAAAAAGCTGCGAACTTCCTTTTGTGAGGAAGGTATTCTGATTTGTGTGATAATATAAATCTTTTCCAGATCAACAATCATTCCAGAACCAGATATGTGATGTCCCAAAACAATACCTTCAGTGAGCATCATTTTTTACTTTTCATTGCTTAAGGAAAGATTAGTTTCCTTACACCTAATCAAGAAATTTTCTAGACTGGTCAAATCTTCCTGGAAGTCTTGTCCATGGACTGTAAAGTCATCCATGTAGACTTCCATGCAATCATTGGTCAAGTCAGAGAAAATGGCTAGGACAGCCCTTTGAAAAGTGGTTGGGGAATTGAAAATTCCAAAAGAGATCACCCTATAAGCATAGGTACCCCATGGGCAGGTGAAAGTGGTCTTCTCTTGGTCTTCAGGTGCTATTTGTATTTGGTTATAACCACTAAACCCATCCAGGAACGAAAAATACTTTTTTTCGGACAAGGTATCCAACACCTGATCAATAAATGGTAAGGGAAAATAATCCCTATGGGTGGCTTTGTTCAACTCCCGAAAGTCTACACATATTCTCCGCTTACCATTTTTATTGGGAACTATGACAAGTGGAGATACCCATTGACTATCTGAAATGGGGTATATGAGACTGGCTTGAAGGAGTTTTTGTAATTCCTCTTTTACAATATCTTTAAGGGCTGGATTCATCCTTTGCTGAGGCTATCTAACTGGTCTGGTTTGGTCATTAATGTAGATATGATGTGTGCATGTGTCAGGGTGAATGCCTTTAATGTCTGCATAATCCCATGCAAAGGCATCAAATTGCCTTTGGAGCATTTCAATTACTTGCGTCTTTTGTTTTGGTTCCAAACTAGAGTTGATATGCAAAGGTTTTCCTGGGCTAATATCAACAAGTTCAGTAGTTTCTTCCTTCTCTGAGGAAGCTGGTGATAAAGTATATAATTGAGTGATATTAGGGTGCCAAGTTTGTTGAAATTCGAAACTAAAAATATGTGACAATTCTACAAAATACCTCGGGTATTCAATGCAATTTGTATCAACCAAAAATAAACTTAAGACTTGTTCATCCAATTTTTCTTTCATTCCTCTTACTTGTTCAAGTGTTAACAGGGGTCTGATGTAATCTTCCTCTCCATAAAGGTTTTCTAACCAAACAGGTATTTCTTGTGCTAGTTGGGTAGGAGGAAAGAGAACAATTTTTTGGCTATGTGTGCCATTGGATATAGTCATCTCACCAGACCGATAGCTAATAAAGGCATATGCTGTGGCCAGCCAAGGGAGGCTAAGAACCACAGGGTGTCCTAGTTTGGAGGATGATTTGGAATTGATGACTAAAAATTCTACTGGATATTCCCAAGAAGCTAGAGTGACTGTGACATCATCTAGACTTCTTGCAGAGCTAATGACTGACTTATCTGCCAACTCTATCATGGTTTGGGTTGGTCTTAACTAGTTGATTTGGAACTTTTGCATAGTTTCAAAATGCATTACATTAATTCCTGCACCCAAATCAATGAGTGTGTTTGGTAGAGAAATACCATTAATTTCAACAGTGACTACTGGGTTTCTAGGGTCATTATATTTGTATGGCATTTCATAAATAAAGTCAGATAATTGTCCCACCACCTGAACAAGGGGAGGTTCCTTTTTCTTCCTTCCTAGTTTCTTAATGCAAAGATCCCTTATGATTTTGGCATATATGGGGATATCCTTAATGTCTTGCAACAGAGGTATTTTTATACATACATTTCGTAATTCATCCTCTATATCTCTGTGCAAGGGTGGGTTAGATTTCTTCACTAATAGTATTTTGGGGTAGGGTGGGAGATTAACTTGTTGGGGTACTCATACAGACTGAGAAATGATTGGAATAGGAGGGGGGGTCTCTTCTTCTGCAAGGGTGGTTTGAGTGTTTTCTTCCTCAGAATGATTATCATTTTCTTCCTGAATTATTACTACAGGATTTGATTGGCTTACAACATTCCCCGATCGTTGTTGAATTTCATAGGTGGGAAAGGTTTGAACTTTTGTATTTTGCATCGGGTGTGTGGTTCTATTATTGGGGTTAGGGATTGGTTGGGAAGGGATTTTTGTTGGTTTCAGAGGGTTGTGGGAAGCTTGGTTTTGTTGTTGATTGGCATTTATAGGTGGTTGTTTCTCCTAGTTAGGGTTCAAGGGGGTTGTAAATTGTTGATGTATAGGAGGTGGGAGTAAAGCTTACATCTGTGGTTGGTTGAATCTAGGTAGTAATTGGGAAATGTTTGCAGGGTACTGTGGATATGTAGGGAAAGAGGGATTTCCATACACAAGTCCCCTCCAACCTTGTTTCCAAGGTTGAGTTTGATCTTGCTGAGGTGTCCATTGTGGATAGGTCATTGGTGAAGGACCCCATTGTTGTTGTTGATATTTTGCATTAGGGTCATAAAATATATTGGGGTTTTGGGAACTCCAAGGTCTTCTGGAAGGGTATGGTTGTTCTTGTGAGATTCCTCCTCCCCTATACATGGCTTGTAGCTTAAGTAAAGTCAGACACTCAGATGTGGGTTGTTCTAGTGTACATAGGCCACAGATTTCTATGACATTTAATGGGCATTCCTTCTCACTATTCTTCTTTCGACATCTATGACAAAATATTTCTAAATAAACCTCTTCTTCTTGTTTCCTTTTCAGTTTTAGAGTATCTAACTAGTTACTGATTGTGCTCAAGATGTCTATTTTAAAGTTCTCCAATAAGTTTCCTAACTCAGTTCTGGTGACAGTCCCTGAGCTTTGTTTTGTATTTCTGCTAAAAGAATCTCTTGGTCCTTTGCTTGTTTTAGCTTGTCCTCTTGAGTATCTTCTACAGTAATCTGCAATCTCTGCAAAAGGATTTTGGTGTACATCTCCTGAACTCAACAAGTTTAAAAATTCTATGCAGTCATCTCTAAGACCTTTCAAGAATATAGTTCTTACTACAACTAGGTCTGTGGTGAATAGTTTTGATTTCTGATTGTTGTATAAGAACCTTTCTAAGTAGTCTTTGGGGCTTTCATCTTCTGTTTGCTGCATTTTAAAAATGTCATTTTTAGAATTATCCTTACAATAGTCTTGGTATTTCCATAAAAATGTGTCTTTCATCTGATCCCAAGAGAGGATTATATTTTCTCCTAAGCTCATGAACCATCTTAAGGCTGAATATTTCATTGTAGCAGGAAAGAGCTTAAGTTTTTGGGCATCGTCTGAGTAGTTATAACTTCTACATAATATGTCAAACTCGAATAAAAATAAATCTGGATCTTCAGTTGGAATACCTCTGAAAGTGGGTAACGATGATAGTGGGATATTTTTCATGATGATGTTTCTGGAAATATCCAATATTGGAAACCCAAAAGTCTCAGTCTCTGTGGTTGCATTTCCTTCTTCTTCTTCCATTCCACTGATAGATGGTTCAGAAACTGGATTTTCTATGTCTCCTAAATGTTCAATAGATTCACATTATGCCCACCCCAATGTTGATTCTTTCATTTTAGGTTCTCCTTCTGGAGCCTTGTTGGCTCCCCTTGAATTTTCTCCCGGTGGAATTTTTCCTACACCAGTGTCAGTTGGATTAGTGGGGGGTTGTTTTTTAATCTTTAGAGCTTACAAATCTACCCGTGTTATCTCTATATCTATGCATAAAATGGAAATTTGATTCTTAACTAAATTGAAATCCTAATTCTATCTAGAAGGTAAGAAGGCAACCTGTCTTTGGAGAAACCCACTCTAGTGGTTGCGTGGCTCTTCACTCATGTCTTAAACGTTTTATCCTCCTCCCTCAAGCAACCTTTAAAAACATTCAAAATTTACGCAAACAATCTAAGCTAAAAATCACTTCCTACCGTTTGCAAATCCCCGACAATGACGCCAAAATGTTGTGTTGCTTATATGTTTAGTATAATGCACTCATTAATTATCAATCCGAGATTCGTAATCAATAGAGTTACAAGACACCAGTAAGAAAGGTAATTCTAATTTCATGAGTATAGAACTATTCTAGATTATGTATGTTGGAAGCAAAACAAACTAGCAAACTGAAACACACTTTGGTTGTCTTTCACAGAGAGGCTATCTACTCCATTATGGAACATGAAAGTATGAGATGGAGTTCTTTTGATAGATAAACTCTTCTATCTAACCCATATAAATAACTATGCAACCACACTTCTGAAAGGGAAATCACAGATCACTCATCAAGACATAGCATGGGTAGTTCAACAGTCAATATACTAAGTATGTTGTGGTTCATAATGTGTTGTTGTGAACTTCACTAGTTCTCCTTCAAATATGTCTGACTACTGCTACCAACATTCATGTCCATGAAACAAAATCAAATTCATAAATATAGAGCATATTCAGAACAGAGTGAGTAAAGATCTCTAAGCAATCATATAATTGAAATCCTAGTCTAAATTGTATTGCTATCATCTGAAAGAATTAAAGCTTCAACTAATCTAACATTTACACCATTGAAATCAAATGCTAATACTAATCTATGAAGATGCTAACCTATGTTGGGAAGTGGGCCCTTGCCACTTCAACAAGTCAATGACTGGAGTCTGTAGTAAGCTTGCTTTCAACCCACACACTACTCTTACTCAAAATTCAAAACATAGAATCAAACTATGCTAACAACTCAACTCACATTCAATCATAGATGATCAAGACATGGAGATAAATGATGTCCTTCTATTAATCTTCACCCAAAATATGTTCTACAATATGTAACGCTGCTTCACATGCTGTATTATTCTAACTCTCCACTACCTCCACCATCCTTACCATGGCTATTTAAATAGTCTTAGTCGTGAAACACAAGGAGGTGAAATCATTTGCAAATCATTCAATTGTTAAATTTAATTATTCGGTTACATATTTTAAGCTTCATCCTCATGACACAAAGTGTATGAGGATGAAGCAACAACAAACTATCCTAACATAGCCTTTCTAAAACATTTATGATTCAATAAACATCCAACAATTGTCTTGGGCATGATTTGGAGCTAAACTTGGTACATTCGGCTTCCTGTATTGGTACCAGATCATGACAGGTAGATGGTACTGGATCCGAAAAGTGCACAAATGGTTGGTACCAGATCACGATAGTCTACGGCCATTGGTACCGGATTGCGATAGGTGAGATTCAGTACTGGATCTGAATAGAAGGTGCGCTTGGTACTGGATTCGGACAGTGGCAATCTGGTGCACATGTACCAGATAGCTAAGCCGGTATAGGAAGGATGGACTTATCTAGAGGTCAAAGATTATACATGGAAAATTGAAGCATTAGTACATGAAACATTTAATCTCCTAGCTCAATAAACCAAAAAAATGCACGAATTAATCATACTTTACCTTATGACCTTATCAATGGCTAATGGTAGTGTTCTTTGTCATTTACCCAAGCTTAGGTAAGCCAAAAAGGTATAGATGAGGAGTATAATAGGGTAGTGGGAATGTCAATTTAGAGGCTCAACAAGGTTGTTCGTACAATTTAATGAGATGGAAAAAAAGGAGAATGAGTCAGTAAAGGATTTTGATACAATATTTGTTGGAAATATTGTTTTCATTGATGTCAAACAAAGGTGGAGATTACGGATGTCCAAGATAAATATTACAAGATGGAGATTGTTGGAAATATTGTTTTGGATTTTTTATGCTCATTTTGTATAAATTATCTTTGAATACATTGTTACTCCAAATATCTATCTCAAATAGGAGAATATGATATATTATTGAAAATTTTATTCCGAGACTTTTCTAATGATATATGACATTGTCTTTAACCCAATAGGAATGGGGAGATATGAAAGATTTTATCAGGTCGACCTAGCTAGAAAGTACAAGTCGACCCATCAATTTTTACAGGTTGACCCCATAAGAGAATGTTTAAACACTATAAATATAGAATAGACATGTGTATTTGTAGTGTATCCAATCATGAAGAGAAAGTAAAAGTGCGTAGAAGAGATATGAGGTGCGCAATAGGACCTAGGGAGTATTATTGAGGTCTAAAGGTGCACAAGTGGCATCTTCTTGGGGTATAAAGGTGCAAAAGAGGAGTCTTATTGGATTTTTAAGGGTGCACTACGAAGGACTAAGGTCTATGATGTTGCAAAGTGCATTGTTTTGAGGATGTGATGTTGTAGTTTGAAATTATATTCTAGGAATGATGCTACAAGGTTTGTTAGGGAGTGAAGGACAAATTTGATTGGGGTTTGAAGCTATGTCTAGGATATGAAGTAAGGAGAGGTGCTAGAGAATGAAATTTAAGGGTATGATGATGTTGTGAAATGCATGAAGAATGAATCATGCAGGGAAGTCAGAATTAATCTATGTATGAAGATCTTACATTGGTTCCTATACATGTATTACTGAGTTGGTGCTCACCTAAGGAGATTGTTTTCTCTAGTAGGTTGGTGCCTACACAATATATTACTAAGTTAGTGCTCATCTGAGGAGACTGGTGTCTCTAGTAGGTTGGTTCCTACACAATATCTTGATGAGTTGGTGATCAACTGAAGAGATTGGTGTCTCTGGTAGGTTGGTGCTTACACAATATATTTTTGAGTTGGAACTCAACTAAAGAGATTGGTGTCTCTAGTAGGTTGGTGCCTACAATAATTTTAATAGTAGGTTGGTTCTTGCAAAAATTTATAAAGATAAGTCTTTGTGGTTTTCTCCCACAAGGGTTTACAAATTAAACTTTGTGTACTATGATTTGAGTTTACATGCATTTACCATTTTAAATATTATGAATGATTTATGAATTCTCATTTAAATTAAAAAAGTATCCTATACAGATTCACCCCCCCCCCTTAGTACAAGCATAAGTACAACAATTGGTTTCAGATCAGGTTTCTTTGAAAACAATATAATTGTGGAAGGAAGATATCGGGAGAACACATGGAAAGTCAGGAAGGTTTCTCTACAAATAAGGCTTTGTTGTTTGATGGAAAAAACTATGCCTTCTAGAGCATAAGGATGAAAACATATATAATGGTCATTGGTTTCAATATTTGGCAATTAGTCATGACTTTTTATACATCCCCAACAACTCCATCAACATATGCGATTGAGAAGAATCCTAGTGAAAATAATGCAAAATACATGAATGCCATCTTGTGAGGTCTATCAGAATCAAATTTTTTCAAGGTGATGCATTGTGAATCAACAATTTGTTTTGGGAAAAAATTAAAAAAATCTAAGAAGGAGATGACAAGGTGAAGAAGGAAAATCTCCAAACTCATAGAATAAGGTTCGAGAGTTTGAAAAGGAAAGACGCAGAAAATTTTGCAACCTATTTTCTCCATGTGCATGAAATTCTCAACACCATAAGAGGATTTGGTGAGAAGGTTGAAGAACCATGATTGAGAAAAAGGTGCTAAGTTCACCCCCCTTAATATTTGATTTCAAGGTCTCTACCATTGAAGAAATTAATGATATGGAAACTAATGATGGATGAGGTGCATGGGATTCTCATTGCATATGAGATGAGGAAAAAAAAAGAAAATCCATCACAGAAGGAAAAAAAATTCAAAGAATAAAAGAAGACAAAAGGACACAAATACTATGATTCTTCCATTCATGAATCAGATACAAAAGAATCACAATTCATGAGAAAGATAACAAGAGGATATGGAAAATACAAAGATAAGCTACCCTTCAAATGTTTTAATTTTGGTAGAGTAGGAAATTTTGTTTCTTAATGTCCATATGCAAAAAGTGAAGACAATGATGATGAATACATTTAATGAAGAATAACTAAACAATAAAATAAAACCCTATAAATACAAAGAGTAAATTATACTACGAAGAATAACTTTTACTCTAGAAAGGACAATAGCTTGTCTAAAGAAACTAATGGATATGTTTCTAATATTAACAACAAATAATTCCTCTTCATGGCCATCAATATAAATTCTAATATAGAAAATGAAGAAAATAATAAATAAAATCATATTCAAAAGAATAATACATTTATAGGGAAGTAAATATTGAAGTAGAACTTGTTAGTGCCTTGGAATAAATACATAGAGTCATGGGAAAGAATAATAAGTAGAAAGAGAAATTGAAAAAATATGAAAAGAAGGATCGTGATCTTGATGAAACAAATTTTTTTTTTATCATTATGAATAATTAACTAAAAGAGGAAAAAACGATGGAAGAAGTGGTGAGAAGCCAACTGAAATAAAATGAAGAAAATTATGAGAAGCTAGAGGATGAAATCATTTACTTAAGAAAGGAACTAGAGAAAACAACTGATCAGTTGAGTAAAATCCTGAATTTTGGAAAAATTGCTAAAATATTAGATGATATTCTCAGTTACCGAAGGTCAACATTCATCAAGACAGGTCATGGCTACAATGAAAAACAAAAGACCCCCAAGGGATATGAAAGCACTAAGGTCACAAAGAAATTAGAAAAGGAGATGAAGAAAATCCTAAAATTTATATTCTTAAAGGCTCCATTAATAATGAAAGCATCAACAAGAAAGGAAATGATGACCATCATAAACCTGATTCTTCTCACAAGAACAACCATAATGCATTCAAAAGAGTTGTTCCACCAAGAAGGAGTTTCATAACTCGATAAAAAAATATATTTATTGTCTATTTTTTTTCTTGCAATAATTTTGGCCATAAAGCACTAGATTGTAGAGCTTGTGCAAGAAGTGATCATGTGAGAGATAGAAATAGAGGTTCTTATAAGACCTTAAAGAATGATTATGTGAGAAACAAAACTAGAATTTATTGTGGGTTTGTTGATAGAAACTACAATTCATTTGTTGCCCTACTTGATTACAATATCAAATGTTATAAGTGCAATAACTATGAGCACATATCATGTGACTGTAGAAACAACATAATAAATTCTCCTAAACAAACTAGGGAAGAAGATGTTCTTACCAAGAATAGAGAAGAATTCACAAAGGCGTGGAAAAGGAAGCAATAAGAACCAAAGAAGAAAGAATGTGGACATGCAATGTGCGCTCAAGATAAAGGAATCCAATGGTACATTGATAGTGGATGTTCCAAATACACGACATGCGATCATAACAAATTTTTCACCCTAAAGGAAGAAAAAGGAGGCAGTGATACCATTGGGGCTAACGCTTTTGCAAGGATAGTTGGAAAAGGTATCGTTAGTATTGATAATGGAAAGACTAAAAAACATAATGTCTTGTATGTTGAAGGATACAAACACAATATTCTAAGTGTTAGTCAAATGTGGGATTAAGGTTACAACCTCACATTTCATTTTAAAGGATGTGAGATAAGGAAAAGAGGTTCAGGAAGATTAGTGGAAAATGCAAATAGAACCATGAGCAATGCATATGTTATGTATGAAGTCAAAGGAGAAAAATGTTGAACGGGACGAGTAAACAAAAGATGGAATACATTTACACCAAATAACAAGTTGTAGATATTTTTACCAAACCCCTTCCTAGAGACACATTTGAATATCTTAGACAAAATATTTGAATTTTTATTTTCCATAGATTTATTCACCTTATAAAAAAAATTCAAACATACATATGTACCTGATGCCTCAATGAGGTTTTCATCATGGAATTTTTTTTTCTTCTTTATTTCAATGAAATTTTCTAGTCATAAAGGGTTGGGAGCATTGTTATTGCCAACCACAATTATTTGTTAATTCTGAAGTAGATTGGTGAACTCCTCCTTTGTCATTGGCTTCTTGTAGTATTTGAGTCTACAAAAATTGACTAAGATGGGTATTTTTTATTCATCTATTATTTTGATCTCGACTAACCCATTTTCATAGCATGTGTCTACTTAGTATGGCCCCATCCATCTAGTCTTTAGATTTCCCTTGAAGTTTTAAAATATTGAGTCATAGAGAAGGGTCCAATCCTATTAAAAAACATAGGTATTCCAATAGAGGATGAACACCTTTAATAACCACTCACACAATCAGATCAAAGATCAACACACCGATTGTTTTACATGGTAAAACCCCTACGGGGAAACATCCACAACCCCAACCAACATGGCCACTTGGAGAAGTTCATTAATGCAAAAGAAAAATATTACAGAGAGATTTAAAAGAGATTTTCTCACAATCGATCATCAACAAATGACCCTCCATGCTCTTTAAATAGAGATCATGGACCAATAGGGTGTTAAGGCATGAATCAATGTAGTTTTTAAGATCAAAGAGAATTTGAATCGTCGGATCACTCTATGTTAGGAACATACCATGACCATCGGATTACCTAAGTACAAATGCATACTAAAGAAACACACTTTTACCTAATGACACATTAGACCAAGTTGATCTTAACTAACTCCTAAGTGTCTAAATATCCTAACATCCCCCTTAAGAAAAACTTGGGATAGGATTGAAGGGTTTACAAAGGTGACACAACGAAAGAAGGAAGGGGACATTAGAATCTATCCTCCTTTAATGACAACTTCCTGAACTCCTAACATAGATCAGACTTTGTAAAACTTCACTTCTATCAGAGACATTGTGAAAATGTCTACAACTTGATCTTTTGTAGAGCAGAAGAACACTTCAATACATTGATCATGAATAATATTTATGATGAATTGCATTTATCTTGATGTGTTTTATGCACTGATGTTGAATTGGATCTTTGTCGATATTGATGACACTTTGATTGCTTCTTGTGTTGAACATACCCATCTAGGAGGTAGTGGTGCTAGTTCAGGTTCATGWTCAATGGACTCATCCAGAGGAAGGTGAGTAGGCAGAGGTGGATTTTCATCATCATTTTCATCATCTGAAGAAGAAACCAGAATATGAATAGAAGATGGCACAAATGCCAAAGATAGTGATTATAAAAACATAAATAACTCATAATACAACTATGTGTAAAACCATTCATATGTCCCATGCGAGATCTATCCCATTCATGTGCATGGACTAATACCACTTTGCACATGCAATGATTCAAGCCTTGCCTCGGAATTCTATAACAGTTACCATGGAATTATCTAATAGGAAACACTTAAACTACCATGGTCTACATCTATGAAAATTATGTAGAAATAACAATATATGCACAAGAAGCATAATTACGTACCAATTCCATAACAGAAATAGCATAAACATTCACATGTTAAAAAATATATAAACACATATAAATTTCCATGGCCTATGCCCTGCATATGCAACAAACATGTAGTTCTACAACATACATAATTCACACACACACACACACACAACTATAACACATAATATATTTACCTTGTATATGCACATTACTCATAGAATAATGCACATAATAATATACTTACCATTTTTTGTAATCCACCAATTATGCACAAACCTCCGATGTTCCTCCCAGCCATAAACTTTGCTTCTCAAAAACTCTCAGCAACAAGTCACCCCCAAGTTGGGGATAAAACTCCACCTAGGAAAAGGATTCCTAAGCCAATATAACATCTATCCATATTCAAAACACTTAGACAAAGTTTCCAACCCCAACAAACAGACTATATTCCCTCATCCCCCACATGTTTGTCCCACCCCAAGAAGTGTGCCCCTTCTCTATTCAACAATCCTTCGATTGCCCAACTTCCCTTATGGGATTTAGCAATAGGCTGGATATGAAGTCTCAGTACCATGTAGTTACAATTGCGCATCTTGGAAAAGTAATTTCCAGCAGTTCTCTCACCTTGAGAGAATGCTCATGGTCCTGACAACCCCCTTCTTCGACAAACACAAGTTTGAAAACCCACTTCTTCGATAAACATAGGCCTGGAAACCCACTTCTTCAATCATGCATAGGCCTTCCCAAGCATAGGGTTATGTGATGGAAACAAGTTACAACAATATGAGGATGCTTAGTAGAGGAACGTTGGTCTTCCTACTGAAGGAATGAGTGAAAATCCCCTCGAAATACACTAAGGACCAACAATATATTTGCATGATTATAACTAGACACTTGTCACCTTAAGAACTAACTTAGCTCCACTTGGTGACTCGTTTTCATTCCTTAGAAACTTAGGATAAATACATATCCCATAATTATACTTTTGGAAATATTATTAAAATATTCCCTTTAAGCTTAACACCCCTTTCCCATTCTAGTGGAGTTTTAATCCCCCCGTCTCTTTTCATTTGATCGTTCTGCACATAGTGATATGTTTTATTAATATCTTATTACAATTACATTTTACCAAAATAGGCACACTGGCCTTTTTTCGCAATCTAGGCTCTCTAGGCCTAATAACCTCAGAGGCACTATGGCCTTAATATACATATATACAAAGGCTCTATGACCCAAAAATATCTTGGCTACAAACAGGGCCCAATATGCACTTTAAATTGATTCTTGCACACTTACTCAGGTGCACACAAAGTTATGAAACATGGTGCACTCTTCCCTTGGTTCATGCACTCTAAATTGTATCCAAAACTTGTGCACCATGGTTCACCAACATATATATATATATATATATATATATATATATATATATATATATATATATATATATACACACATTTACATTACAATTGAGCTTCAACCTAAGGTTATTACATTCCCCTCCCCTTATTTATGCATTGTCCTCAATGCATGATGTACAATCAAAATTTCAAAAGTATTCAAAAAAGATACGGGTACTCTACATGCATAGCATCCTTGTGCTCCCAATTTACATCCTTAGGACCGTAATAGGTCCATTGGACCTTTACCAATCCTATTGCTCGATTCCTAAGTAGCTTGACTTTCCAGTCCAATATTCAAACCGACTGAATTGGGAAGTCACCTTCTTGCTCCACCTAAATCAATTCCAATCAATTATATGATTAGCATTAGGCACATACTTTTTAATAAAGGATACATGAAACACATTATGAATTCATATGGATGCAAGAAGTGCATATATGTATACAACAGGATCAATTCTCTCCAGGATTTCAAACGACCCACAATAACGTGCTGCAAACTTTGAAAAATTTCCCAACTTAAGTGAACTCTTCCTAGATTTCACTTTCAAAAACACATGGTCATCCACTACAAATTCTCGGTGAGTTATACATTTATCTGTAACTTTTCTTCATGTCTTGGGAAGCCTTTGAGTTATGTCTTACTTTCACCACCTACTCTTCCATTTCCCTAAGTAAATCTATCCCAACCATTACTCTATTTGTTGGGTTGTCCCAGCTCACTAGTGTGTTGCACCTTTTTCCATAAAGTGCCTCAAATAGGCTCATCTTTAGAGATGATTGATATTGATTTTTATATGCAAACTCAACCAAATGTAAATATTTTTCCCACTGCGTCAATTTTTCCATCACATACATTCTTAGCATATATTCTATCACTTGATTTACCATTTATATTTTCTCATCTATCTCTGGATGGTAGGTTGTGCTAAAATTCAAATTTGTCCCAAATCATTTAAATAATCCCTTCCAAACATTGGGTGTAAACTTGGGATCTATGTCAAAAAAAATTGTCTTATGCACACCACATGCCCATTTTGACTAAGAAATCCACCGAGCTCTTCCTTTCATGCATCATTTCACATAATGAAGTCTTCATTAAGATCAACAATTCTCAAAATTGGCACACTTTTCAACAAACTCTTCAAGTGTTGGAAACTCCTTTTACAATCAGAAGTCTACTCAAATCTCACACTTTTCTTTTGCAAGGATGTAATTGGGTGTGCAATATTTGAGAAGCCTTCAATAAACCTTTTTTACTACCCTACAAGTCCCATGAAATATCTCACCTTTGCGAAATTCCTTGGTGTCAACCATCTTTCAATGGATTTTATCTTATCTGGGTCCACTGTTATCCCTTCCTTTGAAATGATATGACCCAAGTAATGAATCTTCCTCTAATATAATGATCACTTGCTTAAATTTTCATACAACTAATGTTCTCTCAATACTTGTAGCACCATCCTCAAGTGTTTCTCATGTTTTTCTTCATACTTTTATTAAATAAGCATGCCATCCAAAAATACAATGAAAAACGTATCTAAGTATTCTCTGAAAATACTAGTCATTAAACACATGAAGACAACTGATGCATTTGACAACCCAAATGGCACTGATGTAAACTCATAATGGTAATATGTCATCCTGAAAGTTGTCTTATTGACTTCTTTCTCTTTAATTATTTCTTGATGATAACTTGATTTGAATTCAATCTTAAAGAATATTTTTGCATCCTTCAACTGATCAAAGAGATCATTTATCCTTGGCAAGGATACTTATTCTCCACTAATACCTTATTCAACTATTTGGAGTCAATGCAAAGTCACAACGTTCCATCCTTTTTCTTCACAAATAATACTGGGGCACCCCATGGTGACACACTTGGGAATATATACCCCTTCTTCAGGAGTTCTTCAAGTTTCATTCGCAATTGTTTCAGTTTTGGTGTACTCATTCTATAAGGTGTCTTGGATATTGGGGTTGCTCCAGCCATAAGATTTATAGAGAAATAAATATCTATCTTGGGTGGACACCTTGGTATTTCTCTAAATACATCTTGAAACTCCTTTAGGACTACATAATATTCAATATTTGACACTTTATCCTTGGTTGTCTCCTCCATGTGCGCTGCAAATAGTTGGCATCCTTTCCTGAATATTTTCTTGATTTGCAAGGCCCAAACTTCCCTAATAGTTACTGCCCTGGGAATACCCTGAACTGTCCTCAAGTTTCTTTTCTCATCCAAGAAAGTAAATGCTTTATTGTAACAGTCTAGGAAAACATGATGCATGTCCAACCAATCCATACCAATTAGGAAATCAGATGATCCCAAAGGTATAATATTCAAATCTACTTTTGTGCTCAATCCTTTCATGTTTATTGGACATGCCTTAACCATATAATCAATTTTCCTTTTTTTCTCTTGTAGTTAATTTTACTGACCAAGGTTTCCCCAACTTACTTTTTCACAATTGAAATCTTTCCACCATATTAGGATTTAGATAACTATGACTAGTTCCTGAATCAACTAAAATAGCAATGGGTTCGTTGTTGATATTTCCACTTGAATAATATGTGATTGAAACTCAATTTATTCCCATGTCCTCCACTGTATCATCTTGTTATACATTTTTAATAGTCCTCACTTTTTCACCTCTGTGAGGAAAATGTATTACATATGATCTCCCTCACAACCCAAACACTTCATTGGTTGTTGCCTTGTTCTTTTCTCCATTTTCTATGTCATTTTGGACTCTTTGGGATTTGGCTATCTTTGAAAATAATTTCTAAATACTAGTGGCTTGGCCCCCTTCTTCCTCTTCTCCATCTTTCCTTTTTTCTTTTCTTCCCAAGCCTTTTTGTAAGTGGGTCTTCCTCTATCCTGATCATAGAGACACTTGTCTCTCCTTATATTTTACTCCAATGTCTTGGGATCATCATACTATAGTTTGTTACTGATAAATGATGGCAGCCCACTCAAGTACCTTTGAATATTAAGTTGTTCATCCTTGATGAAAGAAACATACTTCAGTAGTTCTAAAACTCTCCTCTCATACTTCCAATCTTGAGTTCAAAGAACTCCATTTTCCTATCATAGTAACATTTGGTTAAGTATTTCGTTTGAAAACACCCCTTGAACTCTCTCCAAATAAACTTTTTCTCATCAATGTGTTGTACTTGCACAAACTAGTTCCACCACATTGATCCTTTTCCCTTGAGCTCGTAGATGGAAATTCTCCCTTCTTCATGTGAAAAGTAATTATGTAATTGAAGTACTTCCTCATTCCCAGTAGCCAGGTCTCAAAATCCTCATCCTTCTTGTACTCACCATCAAAAGTAGAAAGCTTAATCTTATTCATTTCTCCTTGTAGTTCATCCACCCCAAAACTGTTCTTATGCTTCTTGACAGAAGATGGGCTTGCACAACTGCATGCTCTCCCAGCTAAATGTATTGGAGAGTGATGGTGATGCTTGTCAACACTTCTTGATTTTCTTCTCTCATCATGAGACCTATGTCTCCTCGATTTTCTTCACTTGGTATCCTTATCCATATTTTCTCAATTCTTTCCAAGATTTGTAGAAACTTGATGTTGAAGCCATATCGTTCCTCTTTGGATTTCATAAGCCATTCATTATCAACTTTATAACTTTGGACGTCCTTTTGTAAAAAAATTATGGTCTTCACCAAACTCATTCTTTCTTCCTTGGATTCTCCATGTCCATTTGAATCTGTACCCTCATCACCTATATTGTCATATATCCTTCTAACCTCATATTCATGGTTGTAGGTTCTTTGTGAATCTTCCATGCTTATGATCTATGTGTTGATCCTGTACCGATAAAATTGTTGTTAACTCTGCAAAATGTGCATGAAACAATATTTGTTAGAATAAATAATTTACGAAAACCATAAATACTATGCACATTATGTTCCATAAGTGTATTGCAATCCTTTCTTCTGGTTCCTAGTGAATTTAATAGCTTTATTCAAAATTTTGGGTGAATATTTGGATTCCTTTGTCGAGGAATTTTCCCCCTCTTTTCTCTTCAATTTTTTTATTTCAAAGCTCGTGTGTACACAAATTTTGTATTATGCATCCATATTCATCATGCACACATGCTCTACACATTAAATATCAATCACACTTACAACACACCAATATTCAATGTGCACAACTTTATAGTGGGCACTAATCTTTATCATACTCAACTTTTGGGTTTCGTGCATCATTATCTAGTGCACACAACTTTTGGGTTCCATGCATCATTATCTAGTGTGAACAACTTTTGTGTCATGCACCAATATCCTACAGAAATCACAACTTTTATCTACGTTGTGCAAACATACACTGTGCACCCTCTCGCACCTAATACTCAATGTGAATCTCCAACCCTGCCCCACACAACACCAATATTCCACGCAAATGCATTGCACGCCATTAATTCTACTCCATGTGATGTTCATAATCAATGTGTGCTCATTCTGCATCACTAATATTCAATGTGCACACCTTGCACACTATTGTTATGTATGCACCCATCAATTCTACATGGCGTCCATATTCATCGTGCACGTAATGCACTCACATATTATGTGTGTTCCACTAGTTCTATACCCCACAATTCCCAATGTTTAGTGTACACATTCCATGCACTGATATCTTCCGTGTACCATAATTCCTACATCGCGCAGTGCCAAAAATTAGTACACACACACTATGAACCAATACTTAGCGCACATGAGTCCTTTCTTCACTTTGTTTTTTTTTTCCAAATTTTCAACTTGCAACCATGTGACCATCATAAAAATTCCTGCCTCACCAACTTCATTTTGATCCCTGGCCCATACAAGTCGAGTGTTGAACCAAAATCTTTGATACCACTTTGTAATGTCCCCAACCCTACTCAAAGGCCATGTCACATCAAAATTTTGAGCTTTGATACCACTTTATGATGTATACAACCTCCTAGTTGAGTCCCATTACAACATTGTAAAGTCTCCACCACTACAACTATGGTATATAAAGCTTTGATACCATTTTTTTCTTCTCCAAAAGAAATTTGTTGAAACCAACAATGCGCCTGACTGGGATTGTGCTACACATCACTACATTTTCCTAGTGTGCGCAACCAGTATCGTACCGTGCACAACAACTATGTCTTACAAAATCTATGTGCTTAACCATCATTGTTTTAGTCACGTTGTCTATCCCTAAACATGCATGACATTTCTAGATTTTCTCTAGAACCCATACAATTACTGTTGAAGTTACTTAACAAGATAGCAACTGTAAAAGAAGAAAGAACCCATAATACAAATACAAGCACAACCATTCCTATGTCGCACGTAGGATCTGTCTCATTTGTGCACATGGACTAATACCACTTTACACGTGCGATGATTCAAGACTTGCCTCAGAATTCCATAACCGTTACCACATAATTATCTAATAGGAAACACTTAAACTACCATGCTCTACATCTATGAAAATTATGTAGAACTAACAATATATGCCACAAATAACATAATCATGTACCAATTCCATAACAGAAATATCATAAATGTTTTCATTGTAAACAATATATAAACACATATAAATTTTCATGGACCATGCCCTACATATGTAGCATACATGCAGGTCTACAACATATATAATCCATGCACAAATATATACATACACAGCCATAACACATAAAATATTTAACTTGTATATGCACATTACTTAGAGAATAATACACATAATAATATACTTATCTTTTGTTGTAATCCACCAACTGAGCATAGACCTTAGATGTTCCTCCCAACCATAGACTCTTCTACTCAAAAAATCTTACCACCAAGTCACTCCTGGTCTAGGGATAAAAATCCACCTAGGAAAAGGATTTCTAAGCTAAGATAAGGTCTATCCATAGTCAAAACACTCAGACAAAGGTGTTGAACCCAACAAATAGACTAAAGTACCTCATTCCCCACATGATTGTCCCACCCTAGGAAGTGTGCCCCTTCTCTACTCAACAATCCTTTGACTGACCCACTTCCCTTCCAGGGCTTCAACAACAGGTTGGAAAAGAAGTCTCAGAGCTCTATAGTTGTAACTGTGCACCTTGGGAAAAAAATTCCTAATAGTTCTCTCACCTGGAGAGAATGCTCATGGGCCTGACGACCCACTTCTTCGACAAACACGGGCCTGAAAACCCACTTTTCGACAAACATGGGCCTGAAAAACTACTTCTTCGACAAACATGGGCCTGACAACCTGTTTCTTTGAAAAACACAATCCTTTCAATCCACTTGTTTGATAAACATAGGCTTGAAAACTAGATTCTTCAATCATGCACAGGCCATCCCAATCATAGGGTTATGTGATGGAAACAAGTTACAACAAGATGTCGATGCTTAGTAGAGGAAATTTTCTCTTCTTGCTTAAGGAATGAGTGAAATCCCCCTCAAATGCACTAAGTCCCAACAATATATTTGCATTATTATAATCAGACACTTGTCACCTTAAGAGCTAACTTAGATCCACTTCGTGACTCGTTCGCATTCCTTGGGAACTTATGATAAATACATATCCCATAATTATACTCTTGGAAATATTATTAAAATATTCCCTTTAAGCTTCACACCCCTTTCCCATTCTAGTGGATTTTTAAACTCCCTGTCTATTTTCTTTTGATTGGTATGTGTGTAGTGATATGTTTTATTAATATCTTATTGCAATTACATTTTACAAAAATAGGTGCAATGGCCTTTGTCGCAATCTATGGTATCTAGGCCTAATAACCATGCAGGAAATCTAGCCTCAATATACATATATACAAAGGCTCTCCACCCCCAAAATATCCTGGCTACAAACACGGTCTAGACATTAAAGTGATCCCTGTGCACTTACTTAGGTGTATGCAAAGTTATGAAATGGGCATGCACTCTTCTCTTGGTTCGTGTGCACGATAATCCTTGTGCACTTACTTAGGTGCACAAAACGTTATGAGACGGGTGCACACTCTTCCCTTGGTTCATGTGAGCTAAAATGTATCCAAAATTTGTGCACCACAACTCACCAACCTATATATATATATATACAATTATATTTACATTACAATTGGGTTTCATCCTAGGGGTAGTACATAGACCCCTAGTTTCCCTACATGTCTAGTCTCGACATATTTTTTTAAGAATAAGTATTTTCACTTTCTCTATGCACTTGCATGGTTTTAGGCCTTACTATGCCCATGGTCCTTTCCAAATCGAATATTCTCATTGGGTAGAAAGATAGCAAGAATAATCGTTATTTCCTCTTCCCTTACAACATTTTTTGTTGAGCCTAATTACCCATGGGTTAGATGTAGATAGAGCCTTATCCACATACACTTTGGGATCATTTCTCATTATGTGGATGGAATAACACATGCAATCTCCCTCGTGGATTGGTCGCATTATTCCCAATAACCCTTGTATGTAACCTGAGGCTCCTTCCCTTTATTGTGATTTTTCATGAACCTTAGGGTTCATTAGCCCATAGGTTCTTCATGGATCCGACAATATCCTTTTCCTTATTTTCATGGAAAATATAGTACATGAATAGTAAATTGATCCATGTCATCCATGTCTTCATGGGTTTCCTTATATTCTTGTTATGTTAATCCCAGTGGTATTTTCATGATGCTCCAAGCTCCTTTTTGTACCTCTCTATTTTCCTTAGGCCTTATAGTTCCCATGAATCCATCCATGTGACATGCTCCCCTTCAGTTAGAAGATAGTGGGACCCTCCTTACTTAGCCCTAAATGATCCCCAAATGTTAAATCTCTATTATTTCCTTTATATAGTAATCTCAGGATGGTGACATGAGTCCCTTGATTGCATGTTCAATAGTTTACCCCAAGAAGTTAAAGGGAATAATTATATTCCTTTTTAAACTCCCAAATATCATTGATATCGTCTTAGCTAGATTGATTGTTGAGAAAATCCACTCCCATATCCTGTGAGACATTAAGGTACATGTAGTTTCCTTTTCATATGGATCTCAAGCTACTGAAATACGTCCTAAATAAAATTCCACTGTAGGATGATAAGGTATGAGCTACTAATTCTTGTTTTGGTTCTAGGATAGAGTGTGGGACATGGATCTCAACCCTACTTAGATTAATGGTCGAGAAATTGCTCATATACCAACAATTATTCCCACATATTTAGTCCACAACACCATCCTATTTTGATATTACACAAGGTCCTGAATCCCCCTCCATTTGAATTGGGTTAACCACTTTAGCTGCCACTTGGTGCATGGGCCATCTCAAACCAAATTCCCCATGGAATCCTATCACATCATGATGAAATAAAAAAAATAAAAAATAAAAATTGTTTCCGTTGTGGGATGGTTTTCTCTCCCTTTACTTTCTTGTTTATATGTTGAGGGAATACATTCCCTCATTTTCATGCTTTTCCTCATTATGTGAATCATAGACCATATGTAACTTCATCATTTGCAATCCATCTCATGTTCAATGGATTGGCCCCAATAAATATTTATCATAATTGTAATATTATGGTATAGTGGAACCAAATCCAAGGTGGCTTATTATATACTAGGCTTGACCTTGGTCCTAGGCTCTCCCTTAAGTCTATGAAAATATCTCAATGAAATGAAAAGACCGAGTAGAATCGGGTCCACAATTGGCCTCTAACCATGTCTACATTAACTTGCAATTTGAAAAATGGTACATCCATGCAATTCAAGATATTTGATCACATTCATTCACAAAGTCTTGATCCTCGACATTCCCAATTCATCCATATCTAAAGTGTGTCTTTTCCCAAAAGTCTAAATGTTGTCAATGATTAGCACACAACTATGAATTCCATTGTATTACATATAAACAAGTTGATTCCATTGCCAATAATTTGAATTCTTGGAACTACAACTTTGTACACTCCATGGAATTACAATTATGACATTCATTAGGTAGCCATGTGCACTTCATAGATAATAGAACTATGCAGTATGTTGGATATGAAACCAAATCCTATTTGAATAGATACAACACTATATACTACTAGGAGTTGAAACTCAAACCATGTCAATTTGTATTGGAATTCACCTTTAAGACCCAATCAAAGGCCTTAATATTAATCCAACCTCTAAATGTTCACCATCACCTCCTCACCACAACTATTCATCTCATCCTCTTGGATCCTTATAAAATATTTCCTCAATTCACATTAATTCTTTTTGTCAAATAGTTGGAGTGAAATTGTAAATTCCAACTTATTACTCAAATTTCACAACCATAGCAACTCATTGTTGTATGACCTAAACTCCTCCCTTAGCCATCAAACACTACTAACAACATTATTTCTTCTATTAACCAATTTTGAGGTTGAATTTGACCTCTAAAAATAATATAATATGTAATCCATATGCATGTATAAAATAGTATTGGAAATAACATTGAATATACAAAATTCATTCATTACCCATTTCATTCAAGGAATCACACAATAGATTACCAACATAAACCATTCTAGGAAGAAAATATGAATGCTTATATATAACTTAAATGAATTACAACAAACCTATTGTTGAACATAGATTCACCACCCAACCATAGAAATCAGTGATATATTCCACCCCTAAGCCATACCATGATACCACTAGGATGAAGGAAGATCCTATGGAACTCTAATATTACTTAGACCAAGCCATTTCTCTCATCACACAACCAATCTACTCAATACAAATAACTCCAAGTGCCCATCTAGACATTAACCAACCATATCACTCTCCTTGAATTCCCTACAAAACACATGGAAGATATTCTCTTTCTCTAGTCAATGACCCCTCAGGGATGTTCTTCTTTTCCAATGCTCTTCAGTGCAAGCATGAAAAATAAAAAAATATTAATTTCCTTTTGGAAATAACCTCATAGAGTAACACTTGTCTTGAATAGTCAATTAGAAGTGATAATCAAGTTACATGTTTAGAGGTATTTTATTAATCCATTGTGGACATTCCAACCATGGTTTTACCTCAAAACCATTCCACTTTTGTTAACATTTCCAACATCAAATACCCCAACTCCTATAGGCTCTTACCAACCATGATTCTGTGGGATTCTCTTACAATTGTAGGAATAGAAACCATGGCTTCCCATAAGTTCCTTAATTAACTAGAAGAAAAAATGATCATAACATGGAAGAGGATGCTAATGGGAGAATGGAAGAGTGATCCAAGAATAATGAATAACCATCCCCACGAATGGAAATAAGGGGAATTTTCTTGCATGATTTCTATGTTCTTACCAAGGATGTAACAACTTGTACTTGGATATCCACAATATAATATTGATGGGAAATATTTTTAAGCAAGCATGAGCTAAAAGGAAGTACTTCCCAAAGGACAAGTGTCAAGGTCAAATCACCCATGCATCCTCTTTTCTCTTCCCCTCTTGTGGTATCAAATTCCCATTGTTGCTTCCTCGAGAAAACAAATTTGGTGGATACTCATTACTATGTATTTCCTTTGTAAACATTTTTGCATGCATAAGCAAACCATGGAAACATACTCATGGTGGTTCCCAAAAAAAAAATAGTCACATCATAATCTTAGCCCACTACTTAGACTCAAATACATTCACTAGTTGGGCCTTTGACTTGAGCTCCACTAGAAATGTTTACTTAACATTTCATATTTTTATAAGATAAGGTAATTATAACTTAGCCCACATGGCTTCACTTGTATCACATAAACCACATTATGTTACTAGTACATAATTGTGAAAATTGAGGTATTACAAGTTATTAATTTCTTCATGGATTATAAGGAATATGAAAAACTTGACCTAAACATTGGTAACACATACCATATTCAGTGTGAGTGGTTGTTTCATTACTTTGATAGTTTTTACTAGATTACTTATAAGAAATTATAGGATGAGAAGGTCTGGAAATCAAGTTTCATGAAATATTATAGGGTATTGGAGGGTTTCCCTTGCCATGAGATCATTCTTTGGTGCATTAAGAACTATAATTAAAATACTCTCCAAATCATCTCATACAATGGGAAATTTATTGTGGACTTAACACCTTTCACCTTGAACATTGTCTTTCTATTTTTGGTCATTGAATATGATTACTTTCTTAATGGGGATACAAAATGTTTATCCACTATATAAAATCCTTATGTCCTAGTCAAGTCTTGGAGGATTCAATATCACCAAGGACTTCAAGAGTAATAACACTTAAACCAAAATTTTGAAACCATATTTCTATGAGATAGGATGGTTATTAAGTAGGAATTTCTAGCGATTAACACTAAATTTTTTATCACTCAAGATGTTCCAGGATGTCATCTGAATGATGTCGAGGTACCCCAGGAGMTAAGATTGAGGGTGAGACTTAAAGTCGTGCTTGCAATAGCAGAAATTATGCAAAAATGTGTTTACGTTTTTCTCTCTCWCTTATAGAACTCTCGACCCTCAAACAATATCARTCYAGATATCAAGCTTCYARCCCCAAGAGGCATTTGTCCACAAGAGTTTTAGACAATTGATTTTAAAGATGKGAGAAGTGATGGTTTAARATAAATACAAGATAAACATATGAGGAACTACAAGAATGAATCTCATAGTTTATGGAAAAGAATAATGTGTTGAGAAATTAAGAATTCAATAGTTCTAACAGATATACCAACTCATTAAAACATGCATCAAACAATAAACATCTTCAAACGTTTAAATCCATGGAGGTACCCTCTGCACATCATTAAACATATGGAGAAAGGACAAGAAGTGGTCATTGTTAAGAGGAAATCACTTCAGTATCATAAGCATACAACACATTGTTACATTGAACATGCTATATAACTTGCTTCTTGAAATTTTATTAATGGGTATCTGATACAAGAAGCCAAAATGAGATGGTGGAAATTACAAGAGAATGTGCACAAAAAGAAGAATAGACTAAAACATAATGCAGGGGATGAATCTCATGAACCCTACAAACTTAAAAATATGTATCTGTCTGAGGAGGTCTTGATCAAGAAACTCTAGTTATAAGAAACTCTTAAATTCCCCAAAGTGTCGACCTAAAAAATGAGCTCCTTGCGTTACTTTATAGGCTCTTAATTTGTAGGAAAACCATTTTTTTAGACCAATATTGCTTCTTGAATATGGATACCTCTTGTCAAAATATTGATACTACTCGTGGTTTCTAACTGATTTATAACCGAATTTTCATTTTTACCCAATTAAAACTATTTTTATCCCAAAAGATGAACCACCATGCTTCTAATGGGGGTGTTTCATTTGCCCAATCTATGCTTCCTCTTTAGCCCTATCTAGGTGATTCAATTGATTCCCACTATTGCGTTGATTTCTTTGGTCCCGAGTCAACAAGGGGAAGATTTAGTTGTTTCCTCTTAGCTCACACTACCCAATTGAAACTTGGCATGATTGACCAATCCTATGCATCTTTTTCTTCAAACTCCTCCAGTGCACTGATAGGATTGGAGATTTCACTTTAGGGTAAATTCCTATATGTCCTTCGAATATTATATGTTATCTAATGATACCAGAGAAGGACATTCCCCTCTTCATGGAATTATGAACATGATCTCCCAACGTTTGTAGCCAAGATGGTTGATTACCTTCTCTTGAAGGGAGAGACTGATCAGTACGGTCATCATCTGAGACACCTAACATCTGAGTAAATCACCTTTAAAAAGAAAATCACTCACAGATTGGTTCGTTATGATCCCTTTGGTTTTCCCTTCTATGATCTCGACACATTCTTGGTGAAGGAAACTGATAGGATGAAGTGATTTGTCACACCCAACCTGATCTATTAAGATCTGGGGCTCATGTGAGTGTGCATGTCTAGGAAATGATTTTTGTCCTCTGTCAGCTGCAGTAAACGATACAATGATGAGTGAAAGGATGTGAGCATGATGCTAAATATCTTGTTATGCGTCATATATTTTACAACTTATTTGGTAGGTTGTCAATGAATCCTCCACCCACATGATATATTCCTCCTTCTGCCTTTGTTTGAAGCATGTGTCAGTTTCCCAATGGTTTGGAACTTTTTTGAAAACCAAGGAAAACATGTGAAATTTGGATGGCATTATGCTAGCATCATCATGGACCCATGGACATGTGGCAGCTCAATATTGGTCCATGTCAATGTTGAAGTGTCTTCTGGGCTTGACCTACATGTAGCTGAGTTTTTTATGGCAACCAGAGTCCCACTGGGCCCCCTCTATACAGGTGGCTATCTTTGATGGGCTCAAAAAATGTATCGTTGGCGCACCATGATGTCTATGTATTCCTTGATGTTCAGGTGAACTATTGCATTGGATCCATGTGGCACTAAGTGGATGGGTGTATGTGTGATGCGTAGGTGGACAAACAACCTGAAAAAACTAGAATCCCACTGTTGTGACCCTATGGGAGTGGTTTTTCCTTCCCTATCCATGTCATGCAACACCATCCATCCTTCAACACATGGCTCTTAAAACCACCGTCACACCCCAAGTGCGTGCTAACTCCCATGTTATTTTTTGTTGTGACATGCATTATCCACCATAGAATAGGCTCACTTGCGATCGTCAGATGATCGAGCCCACAACTTCACCAACAACCAGACTTTAATCCATGGTCTTGTGATATAAATTGTTTTAAAGTGTTTTAATCTTATTTTGAGCATGATTATCCCTCTTATAATCTCTCGATAAGTTCTCAAGAACTCGAAACATGGCCTTGGGCCCTTAGGGCTTGATTTTTCTGCGATTTATTCAGGGCACTCAAGCATAGGTTAACTTATTTTGATCCATGAGCTCTATAGGCTCTACTTTCGTATCAAATTTTCCTTGATTCAACTGCATGATATTGATAAGTACACGTATTAGTTACTAGGTTAAACCTGGTACTAACATCAACTTCAATGGGGACAACATACCCCTATGGTATGCTAAGAACGGTAGACCAAGTTCCTTCTCCTATTGGGATATGGATTCTACATTGAATCAAAGGTCGATGGCACACCTAAAAACATATATGATTGGTGAAAAAAATTCTCAACAACTTACAACGTTATAAACCTAACTATTTTGTTGCGTGAAAAATGGTTAATGAAGTAAAATTAAAAATACATAAGCATGAATGGAAAAATATTTATTTATGTACAGGGTAGAAAATTTTATAGCATTCAGTACTGCAAGAAGTGCTTGATGAATCTCCCATTTACAAGAGCCCCGAACAACTCTCCATCTAGTTGTGTCGATTCATGTGTGTTGTTATCTTGTGTTGAAATAATATGAAAGGGTCCAAGCCAACGATTGTCAAATTTCCCATGTTTTCCTTTTGATTCTCTTATGGAATCCCACTTTAATACTAGGTATCCTTCCATGAAGCTTCTTTCCTTGGTCCTCTTGTCAAAACTTTATTTCATTCTCACTTGATGAACTTCAGACTTCAATTGTACCTAGTCTCTTACCTACTGGACTTCAACCAGTTGGTTGATTCTCATCTACATATCATCTAACTTAGCCTCTTAATCTTGTAGTAGTTTTATCATAGAAAGAATGAGTGGGATGGGAAAAAAGGCTTCTATCCCATACACCAACTAAAAAGGAGAAGTTCCAATAGGCCATTTGATGCTTACTATGTCTGCCCATACTGCATATTTTAAATGAGAATCCCATGCTTTCTTGTTCTGGGAAAACACATTCTTCATGATATTGATGAGGTTCTTGTTGGATGACTCAACTAATCCATTTCCCTATGGGTAATAGGAAGTGGAGTGTCCAAGCTCTATGTTGTATCCCTGACAAAAATACATAAGCTTAGAATATTTGAAGGCTTGGCAATTTTCAGTTATGACCTTTCTAGGTTAGCCAAACCTTGGCAAAATATTCTCTTCAAGGAACTTGATAATAACTATATCAGTTGTTTCTCATGTGGGGATAGCCTCTACCCATTTTTTAAAGTAATATTTTTCTATTAGGATCCATTTGTGTTTCCAAACAAATTCTCTTCCAAAATACAGTACTTCACAGCTTTGGGCTTGACTGATTTGGACTTATCTTTGTCCCTTGCTAGAGAGAAACTTAAATTTTGCATGTAGAAAATTACATCTTTATACCAATAAGATTCAACAAATTTAGGACTTACCTTTGAATACGGTTCTTTTGTTTCATCTTCTCCCTACTCTACTTCCATGATGTTTGCTGATGGAGAATTTATATAAATAACCTTGCAATATGATTCAACCAATAGTTTAGATAGTCCTTGTCCCTTTATTAGATTGGTGGGTTTGATTTCCAAATCATATTCTTTGACCTTGAAAATCCATTTACCCCTTATTCCTTCACTTCTAGGTTGAGTAATAATATCCTTTATTTCATTGGCAGACACAAATGCAAACGTTTTTTAGTGCAATATATAATCTCTAAAAGCTTAAATTCCTTAAATAGGGCATATGCTTGTTTCTCCAGGATTTTTTACCTGAGTTCAACATCTCTTAAATCTCAGTTGAAGAAGGCTATGTTTTTCTCCTGGTTTTCTTCATTTTTTTTGTAATAGTACAACAACTATAGTTTTCTCTGAAGAAAAAGAAAAAAAAGGGAACTCTTTGTCGTATTTTGGGATAACTAGAACTAGTGATTCTCCCAAGTCTAGTTTTATTTGTTGGAAATTTATTTGTCTTAAGTATTCCATTTTACTTCCCAATACGTCTTCAACATGTTAGTGATATGCCTTACCATCTCAGTGAAATTGGCACAAGTCTCCTCAGGAAGTTAATCCTACCTAGGAAGGATTGTATCTATTTTTTGTTTCTCGGTAGAGAGATCAATTTAATTGCCTCTAGTATCTTGAGATCTACTTTCACACCTTCCTTTGACACAATATGACCTAGGAGGTTCCCCTATGTCATTGCAAAATAAAAAAAAATTGGGTTCAATGAGAGGAAACATTTTCTGCATTTCACAAAGGTATGCCTCAAATGCTTGATGTGATCTTCATCCGTGTTAGAGAATACAATGATGTCATCAATATATACGACAATGAATTTTTCTTTCTCTCCCACAAAGGCTATATCCATATCTCTTGAAACATGGATCCTACATTTATCAAACCAAAAGGAATCTTTCCATACATGAAGGTTCCATGTGGGGTTGTGAAGGATGTCTTTTCCTTGTCATCAAGATGCACTGCTACCTGGTTATAGCTTGAGAAACCACCCATCATGGAGATCCTATTTTCTCCCACTATTTTATAAAGTATGTGATCCATATTTGGTAGAGGGTAATTATTCTTTAATGAGCATTTTTTCATATTTTTGAAGTCCACACAAAGCCTTATCTCTCCACTTTTCTTTCTGATTGGAACCAGATTCACCACTCATTCAACATATCTAAAGGGAATACTAATTTGGGAATAAAGTAACTTCCTCACTTCCTTCTCGATGGTAAGAAACAAGAGTGGGTTTACCTAGATTAGCTTCTGCCTAAAGGGCTTAGTACCATGTTTAAGTGGTATTATATGATGTTTGATGTCGATATCATACATTTTAAGGCCTTCATATTTCCAGGCAAAGACATCCATGTACTCCTTAAACAATTGTCAATATTCTCTTTAGACAAATTTATGAGTTTGGACTCTTTCTTTGTTCCAATGTTGCATTCTTCAGAGTTGTCATATTTAGGGAGGACTATTGGCTTTACATGCACGCAATTTCTATTGAACATTTTCTCCAAGGGAACCAATCCTTTAGGGTTGAAATTATTTTTTAGTTGAAGGAAATTATTCCCAACCATGTATTTGCTAATTTTAGAAGTGATTTGAATTTAGTTTCTAGTCATGGGATTACCATATTCTTCGCCATCTAATTCCACATGGATATTAACAAATTCCTTTATGACTTTCATGTACTTTTTGATTTGTTGGTGATCCAAAAATCCTTAGATACCAATTATTACTTTAACAATATATGTATAACATCTAACTTGTTTCAGAATAAATTCTTGATCATATTGAGGTGATTTGCAGAAAAATGATGATGTGCTTCTTATCCAAAAACTCGTAAATTGATGATTGGTTTGCATATTTATGAGATGACACAACAGAAAATAAAAGAACTCAAATCACACATATTGATGACATAGTTTAGTCCATCTTCAAGTCTTATTAGATAGTATGATTGTTCTACAATCTCAAAATACCAAATTATATTACAACATGGGCTTACAAAAATCCAATATAATATACTCTCTTAGATTCCACTACTCAAAACAAGAAAATGAGTTCACCATTGAATTCTTTGTGAAAATTTGAGAAATTTGAGTATAAAGTCGACCACATTTTGAATTGGCTCAATTTCACCCTCTTTACATGCCAAACAATGCACTATGGCACTTGTTAATGTAAATATGGAATAATACTTTTACAAATGACCTTTGATTATAAAATATACCTCAAATTCATACTCCTCATGAGAAAATGAGAAAAATGAGTATAAAGTTTCCTATGTGCAATCATTATACCTCATGGCATGCATATTGAGACATACCATACTTGGCCTTTTCTCAGCACACAAATAGATGTGTCCATACAACACCTCCTCCTCAGAATCTATGCCATCTTGGGATCCACACCCTCATCTATGTGTAGACATGGGAATTCACGCCCATTATATAGGTCATAGGCCCTTAACTCCCCTTCAAATTTCATGGTCGGCATTAAATACAATGTCATGGGAATTCCTTAACATGAGGCGCATTTGGCGTGATGGTTAAGGCATTTGGTTAACATATACGAGGTCATGGGTTTGACCCTCCACGAACCTTAGTTTTGGTTATAACATACGGTGATTGTTATATATATATGGCATATAGTTTAATTTCCCCCACGAAATATACGATGGTTTGTTATATATATATATATATATATATGGCATATAATTTAAACCCTCCGCGAAGATTATGATTACAGTTATATGATACATAAATAGAACTATGGGTCAAGGGATTAGGCCCTCAACCCTTTTTTCCGCCACCCATTACAATACATCAATTCAAATAAATTTGGCATCCAATATGGTTAAGTAACATTTGTATGGTGCGTTGATAATGGAGGCGTGGGTAAGGTTTAGGGAGGTCACGGGTTTAACCCCCCGTCGAATCCCACAATTTTAATAAACCTTAACCATTAATGGCCAATGGGAGGCTACCATGTGGCAATCTCTCATTGGTCTATCCTTTCCATCTGTCGACCAACAATTATTCCATGTGATTTGTATGATTTCCACATCACTTTCCTAGTCAGTGTGGTCATTTAACGTGGCCCCTTGGGGTGTGGCCACATCATCACCATACATTTGTACATACATGCCATGTATCACCCTTGTAGTGGTGACACATGTCACCTTGACCCCTTTGACTTTGACCTTTGACTTGAACTTTGACCAACCATATATTTTGCATATAAACTCCATTTGAGGCGATTTTTACATTGATGAAAAGATACAACCAAGCTCTATGTATTGATGGAATTTTTTTAGAGAATTTTGGATATTTGAATTTTTATCTTTTATGGATCCTCTTGGACCTGCATTCCAAATCCTCCTGGACCTCTGTGAGCGTTCCTGGATCCTCCTAGATCACACCTTCCCACTGAATAAATTTTGGACCTCCAAAAGTATAGATATCCAACAACTTTGTGATGATAACTCTAACTCACTCTTCCATCTTACTGAAATGATATTATCCAGTAACTTAGTGATGAAGATTATTCACTCTTCCATCTTGTTGAATATTATGGAACTTATTATTCATCTTGGATCTTATATCTTAGGTGTTAGATCAATGTACGTCTTCCTGCTTCTAAATATGGCTCCAAATCTAGCCTCTGGAACTATCTCTAATATAATATATATTGAGTTTGACTCATAGATTCCTTGATAACAAAAGTCTTGTTCATTGAATCTCTACAATACCTGAATCTTGTATTCAACATCCACTCCTATCTCCTTCACTGTTGAAGATAGTATATCTCAGCCAATATGAAACCAAGTTGAATGTTGGTCTATGCCATGCCATTTTGGACTCGTTGTTCCTGTAATTTTGATGTATTTGTAGGAGTCTCTGAATGAATTCCTTTTCTACTACTTCTCCTGGCTTGAAAACAATTTGATCTATACTATAACCATATGTACTTGACTGGCTTCCTCTCAAGGTATACATCCACATGAACATGACATAGCATTTTGAAGATTCTTATAGCATGCATATATATATATATATATATATATATATATATATATGCCTCTTATTTCTTTACAAAGAGGATCATTTATCTTTTACCAACTCTAGGAAGGTTTACATTACTTCGATGTTCTTCCCACTTTCGATATACATGTTCCAACTACCTACATCCTTCTTTTCCTTCATCTTTGGTTCTTCAAAATCAAGAATGTTAACTTAGACAATTCAATCCATATGTACTCCTTTATATGATAACAAGAAAATACAATTGTCTATATTATTTTCAAAAGTTTTAGAAATATTTATAAGATCCTTCTCACTCTAAAACCAAGTGGCTATACAGGAACCTTTTTTGCAAGATTACTCACACTTAAAACAAAGTGTAAGGTGGCTATCTAGAAATACCTTCAACAAGAGTCATCTCACTCTTAACATCATATAAGGTGGAAATATAGAAACTGTCTTACAAAATTTCCCTCACTCCTATCAACATATAAGGTGGAAATATATAAATTTTACAAAATTCCTCCCACTCTTATAATTTACAATGATTGGATTACAAGCCTTCTAATAGAATTTAGGAGATACATATGCATATGACATTTACAAATATACATATTTACAATGAAAACTAGTCTGATTGATGATTTATTCATGGACTCATCCTCCCCTTAGTACTGGAAGGAGTTTCACATCTTCCCATCTCTAACAATGCCTCTAACGCTGATGTTGAATCTGACATTGAATTTGATGTTGAATCCAATGTTGAATCCAAGAAACCATTATACAAAACTATAGGTCTTCCCAGTAACCTATATAAACTCTCCTTGCAAACACCAGGCACTATTTCTATGTCTTGAGTAGCTTCCCTTGAATACACATGTACCTAGCCATTCTGGAATGCAACTGGATAGCCTTCATCTTCAAAAGATGCAACTGAGAGTAGTTTTAACTTCAAATATGGAACATATAACATATGTTCTATTCCCATAGATCCTCTTGACTCGAGATGGAATCTTACATATCCATACCCTTTTATCACTTTTCTGGTGTTAGTTCCACATCCTACATAATAATCTGTGTCAGATTCTGAGAAATTGAGAAATATTTATCTCATCTCGTTCATGTGGAAAGATGAGACACTATCCATGAACCATTCCTTGAGGTCTTCATATATTACTTTACCAATACTATCCATTAGGAAGCATTCTTTCTCAAATATTTTAGTAAGACCATTAACTTCATCTGAAGCTTGTCTTCTTGCAAGTGCCTTTACATCTTTCCAGTTCTTCTTCGGCCATAAATGTGGGTAAAGTATCCAACACTTCTCAATCTGATTTCCACTCTTACCACAATAAGAATAGAGTGTATTGTTCCCATATTGGAATAACGATGCCTTTTTATCATTCCCCCTTTACCTTGGCTTTGAGAAATGATTTTTACCTTTAGCCTTCTTCTTGGAGGGATTTACTTGCACAAACTGTCTTCTTCAAAATTTCTCCATATAATGGTTACTAGTTTCATAGGAAGCATATGGATACATAGACCATTTACCAATATTATCACTAGAAAATGTATTCATTTCCCCTTTAGCATGCACATCTTTCTATGGACTGGAAGGTGAGACTAATTGTTTATGAAGGACCTCTTCATATGAAGTCCTCCTTGATCCATCTATCCTCGAGCATTCTCCATCCTAATAGGAAAAATAATAATACGAGGATTCATCCTTCTCAATCATGCCTTTTTAAAGAGGTAGTTCTTTTTGCATCGGAGAATTTACATTCTCAACTTTCAAATATTCATGGATTTATGTTGATGGTGCCAATACTTGATTTTTGGTCTGCACCTTTCTTTCCAACTCATGAAAAATACCCTTATGGAATTCCTCATGACATATTATTTGATCTTGTAGATTCTACTTCTCTTCCTCAAGAGCTTACAACTACATTCTTAACTCAGAATTCTCCTTCAGGATCTGTTGATTAATGTTCTTATTCAACCTCAACTTCATGAGATCTTTACTCATCTTGTCCTCCTGATAAGAGCCTTCGAAATCTTCACCAACTGAACTATTGGATCTCATCACATCAACAAATTTAAAAATCATGACAAAACTAGATTTTATACCACTTGATCCGAAAATCCTTACATACCCCTTATTCCTTTAAAAATATACATATAGCATCTAACTTGATTCAGAATAAATTCTTGATTGTATTGAGATGATTTGCAGAAAAATGATGATGTGCTTCTTATCCAAAAACTCATAAATTGATGATTAGTTTGCATATTTATGAGATGACACATCATAAAATAGAAGAACTCAAATTACACATATTGATGGCATAGTTCACTTCATCTTCAAGTCCTCTTAGATAGTATGACTATTCTACATCATCTCAAAATACCAAATTATATTACAATGTTGGATTACAAAAATCCAATTGAATATAATCTCTTACATACCATGAATCAAAACAATAAAATGAGTTCACCATTGAATTCCTTAAAAAATTCCAAGAAATTTTAGTATAAAGTCGACCAAATTCTGAACTGGATCAATTTCAACCTCTTTACACACCAAACAATGCACTATGGTGATCATTAATGGAAATATGAACTAAGAATTTTACAAATGACCTCTGATCATAAAATAGACCTCAAATTAATACTCATGAGAAAATGAGAAAAATGAGTATAAATTTTCCTATGTGCAGTCATTATACTTCATGGAATACATATCGAGACATACCATACTTCGCATTTTATCAGCGTGCAAATCTATGCGTCGATACAATACCTCCTCCTCGATATCTGTCAACTCATTCTATGTGTTGACATGGGAATTCAAACCCATTATATAGGCCATGGGCCCTTAACTCCCCTCTGGATTCCATGGTTGGCATTAAATACAATGTCATGGGCATGCCTTAACATGAGGCACCTTTGGCACGATGGTTAAGGCATTTGGTTAGCATGGATGAGGTCATGGGTTTGATCCTCCACGAACCTCATTTTTTATTATAACATACGATGATTTATATATATATATATATATATATATATATATATATATATATATATATATATATATGGAATATAGTTTAAGCCCTCTACGAAGATTACGATTATGATTATATGATACATCAATAGAACTATGGGTTGAGGGCTTAGGTCCTCATCCCTTTTTGTCGACACCCATTACAATACATCAATTTAGATAAATTTGGCACCCAATATGGTTAAGTAACATTTGTATGGCTCATTGGTAACAAAGGCTTGGGTAAGGTTTATGGAGGTTATGGGTTCGACCCCAGTCGACTCCCATAATTTTAATAAACCTTAACCATTAATGGCCAATGGTAGGCTACCATGTGGTGGTCTCTCATTGGTCTATCATTTCCATGTGTCAACAAACATTTAGTCCATGTAGTATGTATGATTACCACATCATTTTTCCAGTCAACATACAATCATGCCATGTGGCCCCTTGGGGTGTGTCCAAGCCATCAACACATAGTTGTATGATTTTTCCATGTGTCACCCTTGTAGTGGTGACATGTGTCACCTTGACACCTTTGAATTTGAACTTTGACTTGGTTGACTTGAACTTTGACCAACAATATCTTTTGCATGAGAGCTATGTTTCAAGCAATTTTTGTGCCATTGGAAATCTATCACCAATATCTACACATTGATCGCATTTTTTTAGAGCATTTGGGATATTTGAATTTTGAGATTTTTTGGATCCTCCTGGACCTATGTGAGCATTCTAGATCCTCCTGGACCTTTTTCAATGTTCATGGATCCTCCTGGATTATTTGGTCATCCTCAAAAACTTTCTAGTACTTAATGTTAACATGGATGGAATTTATATACCTCATATCAATCTAGTACCACATTTGATGGACAACAAGGGTTTTAAAGGTACTAGCTGCTACTACTAAAGAATTAGCATGCTGGTTAAATTATCTTGAGGAAGAAGTAATATTAAAATCCTTATAAAAATTATCAATTAAATTAAATACACCTGATTTTTGAATGCCCTCATCCTGGGACGCCCTATCTGATAACAAACTTTGATTTGTTTCACCAAAAGTTCTAAGTCTCCAAATACCACCAACTCAGTGGTTTGCATTTTCCTTGCTACCTTTAGGCCTATAACCAGGGTTTCATATTCAACTACATTGTTAGTATCCTCAAACTCCATCTTAGGAAAAATGAATCTCTTTCTTACTAGGGGAAATGAGCACAACACTAGATCCTAATCCCTCTTTTGAATATGACTCATCAAAATGCATTTTTCACATACCATCTATTTCTTTAGTAGGGATGATTGGAGGAGATATGAGTGTAGGGGCCTCCTTGTATTATTGATTCAATGTGAGGATGCAACAACCAATATCCTCATCGACAACATATATAGGATGATTTACATGGTTTTTCTGATCACTAACCACATAAGCAACCTTTGTTTCTCTGTAAAATCTCATGTTCTCTCCTCCAAAAATTGGCACAGTAGCATAATTAATGTCCATTTGCATTGTACCACCCAACTTTATTTCCCATGTATTGGATAAAAACATACCATAATTTGCAGGCACATCACCCACCACTACATCCATCATTATGATTTTAACATGAAACTGAGCAAAAGTGACTACCATATCTTTGATCATCCCACCACATTTTACCTTTCGGGCTTCAGAAGAATAAAGATCATGATATGGCCTAGTTATTTTCATCCCTAGTTTTTCCATGACTACTTTGGGCATAAGATTGTTTGAGGCTCTAGATTCAATCATACAACTATGCGACATCTTGTCATGTATGTTTAATGTTATGTAGAAAGGTGCAACAAACTCCTCTTTTACATCTATGTGAGGGACAAATACTATAGTAGGGGACTCGTCTTGTAGATTCACCATATCAGGAGGACTTCCTGATCCCTTCACTTGTATCACTTTCTCAATCTTCTTATGATATGAAGTATTTATAACCAACTCCATCAATGGGAAAATAATATTTATATTGGAAAGTTCCTTTTCAATGTTGAATGGTGGAACTAATTCCTCAAGTTCCTTGACCTCTCTTTCTATCTTTTAAGGCTCACCAACTTCTTTAGTATTAAGAATATCATTTGGTTATTTGAATTATCCACAGAAAGAATTGGACTAAGATTCCTAGGATGGGGCTGATTATCTTGGTTGGTTTTCTTCTACCTAGGTCTAACATCATATTTCTTGTGCATCTCATCCTATAGTGCATCAATGAACATCCTGTATTGGATAGAAGACAATGCTTCTTAGTTTGAATCTCTTTTGGGGATTTATTTCCTTTTGTTAAGGGAATATTCATAATCATCCTGGGTTAGATGCATGGCATTGTTTTCCCCTTGTAACATGTGTATTTATTCTGGATTACTAGTGTATCCTTCATCTATCTCTTCCTTCACCAAGTTATTTTCATTATTAGTTCTTACAAGAGGTTGGATGGGTTGTTACTCATTCCTTCTTTTTCTCCTCATGAGTTGAGGATTGAAAGGACTTCTTAATTGATTAGGGTTCCTTACCCCTCCTTCTTGAGGTAATTTATTGGAATTACCATTCTCTATCTCAAATCTAGACATCTTGTTTATCAAATTTCTGATCAGTCTAGACATCTCATCCATTTAGGATTCATGGGAATCTTTGACTGGATCTAAGGGACCATAGTATTCTCTATCCTTTGTTATTTCCATTTGATTTGGTTTTTGCTTCATTTTTCCTGATGCAATCATATTCCCTTCAATATCTATCGCAACATGTTTCATTACTAGTGGAGTTGGAGCCCTTCTTTCCTTTAATACAATGGCAAAGTCTGCATCAAAATCCCCAACACATGTGACATTAGTTGCTTGTTGCAAGGGATTTATATCTCTAGGTATATTGTTGTATAACTTGTTGAATCTTCTGTTAAAATTAACAATAGGCGCATTGGCTCTCTTCTTGAGCAAGATGAATTCATTCAAGTAATATAGGCTATCTCTCTTCCCCCCCACTGCTTCATAAATGCATACTCAAGTTCCTTCCAGCTATCTATTGAGGCTATATAACGCTCTCTAAAACACTTTCGGACATCTCTCTCTAATGTCTAAACAAAAATTCTCATGAAGACATTGTCATTCTCCAAGAACAAGTTGTCATTGAATTCCTAGAAGGACGTTATGTGTTCTTCATTAGATTGAGTTGGTTCACCATTTTTTTTCGGCAAGAGCTTCAAGTAATTTTCAGGGAGGTCGTGAACATTCACAAAGAGGTTTAACGAGACAAATCTAGCAGTGACCCACGGGTTTAAAGGTTCTAGGGGAGGTTTGTTTCCCCCAACTCTTCCTCCTCCAAGGTCGGCCATAAGAATTTGCAGGATACGATTATGGGCTTCAATGGACGAAGGATTAACATATTTTTTAAGAAAGGGTTTAAGGGAAGAGCTCGCTTCTTGACATAATCCTAAGGGTGAATTATGTAGATCGATTAGGGGTTTGGGAGGTAGCTTGAAAGAAAAATATGAATCAACATGTATATCAATTAGCTCAAAAGATTCTCTACCTATATGAATAGAAGAAGGACATGTTTCCAAATTAGGGTTACCTAAACTTGAAGCGATGTGACATTCTATGAGATTTATTTAGGTCACAAGATTCTTTGGATCTGAGTATACTAGAGTGTGCTCACAATATGGGTTATTTATGGTTTATATTCTATTGAACACCAAATATTTTCTCTATGGAGTCTCAAGGTGAAAAAAGCAATAGTCATGTGCTTGAAACTCATTCACCTTCGACTATTAGATATTGCATTGTCGTATCCCCATGGAAATATATCTTCAAGTTTTGTTCCCTAAAAATGGTGTCATTTCAAATATTATCCCCCCATATGTTCCAGGATGTTAGTAGAATGATTTTGAGGCACCCCGAGAGCTAATAATTAGGGTGAGCCTTGAAGACATGCTTTCAATAATAGGAATTATGCAAAAATGTGTGTAAGTGTTTTTCTCTCTCTTATAGAATTCTCAGCCCTCAAACAATCTCAGTGAAAATATTAAAAATTTCATCCCAAAGAGGCATTTTCCCATGAGTGTTTCAGAAAATTGTGTTTAAAGATGGGAGAAGTGATGGATTAGAATAAATACACGATAAACATACGAGGCACTGCAAAAATGAATGTCATAGTTTATGGAAAAGAATAACGTGTTGAGAAATTAAGAATTTAGCAGTTCTAACAAATAAACTAGATTATTGAAACATGCATCAAACAATAAACATATTCAAACACTTAAATCCATGGAGGTACCCTTTGCACATCATTAAATATAAGGAGAAATGAAAAGAAGTGGGAATTGTTAAGAGGAAATAACTTTAGTATCATAAGCATACTACACACAATTACACTGAACATGCTATATATCTTATTTATTGATCTTTTATTAATGGGTATCTTATACAAGAAGACAAAATGAGATGGTGGATTTTACAAGAGCACATGCACAAAAAGAATAATAGACCAAAACATAACGTAATGGATGCATATCATGAAGCGTTTATCCTTAAAAATGTATCTGTGTCTGAGGGGGTCTTGATCAAACAACTATGGTTATAAGAATCTCTTAAATTCCCCAAAGTGTCGACCCAAAAAATGATCTCCTTGACTTACTTTATAAGCTCTTCATTTGTAGGAAAACCATTTTTTTATACCAATACTACTTCAAGACAGATACTACTTGTCATAATCTTGATACTTCTTGGGGTTTCTAACTAATTTATAACTGATTTTTGTTTTTACTAGGTAAAAATAATTTTTACCCCCAAAGTTGACCCATTGTTTTGATAATGGGGATGTTCCATTTGCAAGATCTGTGGTTCCTCTTTAGCTCTCTCTAGGTGATTCAATTGATTCCCCCTGTGACGTTGAGTTCTCTTGTCCCAAGTTAGCAAAGCAAAGAGCTAGTTTTTTCCTCTCAGCTAACACTTCCCAATTGAAACTAGGCATGATTAACCAATCCTATGCATATTCTGATTCAAGCTCCTCCAGTGCACTAGTAGGATTGGTGATTTCATGTTAGGGTATATTCCTATATGTCCTTCGGTTCTTATATGTTGGCTAATTATACCAGAGAAGGAAATCCTCATCTTCATGGAATAATGAACATGCTCTCCCTTCATCTATAGCCAAGATGGATGTTTACATTCTCATGAAGGGAGAGACTTATCAAGTGGGTCATCATCTCAGACACTTGGCATCCAAGTAACTCACCTTTAGAAATAAAATTGCTCACATATTGGTTCCTTCTTATCCCTTTGGTTTTCCCTTATAGGAGCTCGACACATGCTTAGTGAAGGTAGGTAATGGGATGACGTGAGTCATCATACCCAACCTGATATGTTGAGATCCAAGGCTCATGTGAGAGCACATGTCTAGGAAAGTATTACTGTCCTCTATCATCCGCAGGTAGAAATATGATGATGAGTGAAAGGAAGTGAACATGATGTTAAATATATTTTTATGTGTCACATCATTTCCAACTGATTTGGCAGGCTATTAGTGAATCATCCACCCACTTGAGATATTCCTCCTCGTGCCTTTGTTTGAAACATGCGTCACTTTCCCAATGGTTTGGAACTTTTTTGAAAACTAGGGAAAACACGAAAAATTTGGATAATGTTATGTTGACATCATCATGGAGCCATGGACATGTGGTGGCTCAATATTGGTCCATGTCCGTGGCAAAGTTTCTTCTAGGATCGACCTATGTGTACCTGAGTTTGATATGGTGACCAGAGTCCCAATGGGCCCCCTCTGTATAAGTGATTGTCTTTGATGGGATCAAAAAGTGTCCCGTTGGTGTGCCAAGTTGTCTATGGATTCCTCGATGTCAAGGTGGACTGTTTTGTTAGCTCCATGTGGCACTGAATGGATAGGTGTATGTGTGTTGAGTAGGCAGATAAATACCCTAAAAAAACTAGAATAACACTGTTGTGACCCTATGGGAGTGGTTTTTATTTTCGTATCTCTGTCATGTGACACCATACATCCTTCAACATGTGGTTCTTAAGACCACAATCGCATCCCAAGGGCGTGCTAACTTTCATTCTCTTTTCTGATGTGAATGCATTATCCACTATAGATCAAGCTCACTTTTGACTGTCGAGTTATCGGGCCCACACCTTTACCAATGATTGGACATTAAACCCTAGTCTTATGATATAACATATGTTTTAAAAGGGTTTAATCCTATTTTGAGCATGATTAACCCTCTTATAAGCTCTCAATAAGCACCTAGGCGCTAGAAACTTGGCCTTGGGCCCTTAGGGCTTCCTTTTTCTACGATTTCTTCAGGGTGGTCGAGCACATGTTCACTTCTTTTGATCCATGAGATATATAAGTTCACCTTCGACATCTATTTTGATCTAATTTGGCATCATGATATTGATTAGTACATGCATCAATGACTAGGTTAAACCTAGTACTAACATAAACCATGTACCATTACATTGCGTGGGTAATAGGTTAGGTTTCAAAGAGATGCACAAAGTTTAATTGGAGACACATCATCAATGAATTGATATGTAGGTACTTGTGAACTTTTCCATGGATGAATGGATTCTTTTTTACCTCTTTCCTCATCTATAATTACTCTTTTGGTGTACATACCCTGGCATGTATAATAGAAACACAATTAAAATGTAATATATACCAGTGAAAATGTGTTATCCCCCCATTTGGAAGATGTAGTACACTAAAGTATTATATTGATGATGACCATTTTATTTTTTTAAGTATTAAAAATTATTGAAGACAAATACTATGATAGTGTCATTGAGGAATCTAGGGAAATTATTGAAAGGAAAGGTTGGATGGTACTACATACGCCTCCATTTCTTCCTCAAAGTTTGAATAGATAAAAAACTTGAATTTGCACTATTTGACCATGCTCAACACCACACTTGTCTCACCCAACCTAAGGGATATGGTTATAGATGATGATGAATATCTAATACAAGATTCTAAATTGATTGTGTAGAAATCAGATTCAACTATGAACCCAACTTGAACGAGCAATTGACTTTAGTTTGTGTCATTTGGATCTTGATGTGAAACAACTTGGTATCTCCCTTTCTTTCTTGGGAGAATAGTTGGATAGTTCTACCTCCTTATGGATAGAAGTTGAGTTAATTCTTCCATAAACATCTACATTGTTGTACACCTTTTGTTCTACTTAAGCTATTTTTCAAGGTGCAATTTCTATCATTCTTCTTCGACATGCCCTTTCTTTTTACAAGGCTTGTAGTATTGGATGGGAGGCCCTATTTCTTGAGTGACTACGCAAATTTTCTTGGTGTCCCAATTCTTATTTTTCCTTCCCTTCTTCTATTGTTCTTGTTTCTCTATTTTCTTCAACACTCTAAAATTGTTGTTTTTGTTTGTCCCCCAGAAGTGTTTCACCTGGACACTAGCTTCACAATGTTGAATTTTTTGTATCTTTGGGAGGTATTCCCACTAGAGGCCAAGGTGCCATGCATGTGGGAATTTTTGTTGGTACCAGTTTTGACTTTCATTTCAGTGAAATCGGCCTAGAGATGAGGCTAGGGCCTCATGGGAAAGTTGATGGGATTTGTGGGTTTGTGTGGGGGTGCCACACCCATTAAGAGGATTAAAATATTCTAATTAATTATTGGGTTTAGGAAGGGATCCTAAACTCACTCATTGGACTACTATATAAAGGAGAGATGTATTTTTGACATTGTATCTTCATTGACGTGGAAGAATGGAGTTGGTATAAGTGAGTCTACACTTGTGCTAGGAGGATTGGTGATCTCAACAAAGGGAAAGTCTGCTAGTTGGTGAATCTAGCTCTGAAGAGAGAGGCAAAGAAGATCACACGTGTGGAGTGATTGTTACATAACATACATTATTTTCAAGAGGACAAAGCATGTCTATATGCAAACTTAAAAAATAAAAATTGTGTATAGGGTATAGGTGATTTGCAATGGAGAAAAAAATGTATGTCCACAAGTTTCCAGTTGGTGAATCATGTATCTGGTTTTCTAGGAAGGTACAAATACATACAGGATGACAAGTGACATCAACAGGCTATAAAGGTGGTCTACAATAGATTCTTGGGCAAAGGATATTTGCATATATTGTTGAGGTTTGGTTTTCTTGTTTGTATATTGGAGGACAACGTTTTCCTCATATTTAGTGATTTTGAGAGGACTAGTTCTATCCTTAGTTTTGGTGACTTTGAGAGGACTGGTTTTGGTCCTTAGATTTGGAGAATTGGATAAATTTATAGAAAATAAATATTTTGTCTCTTGTATTGATGATTCATATTTTATCTTGTTATTTACACTACACATGTTTTCAGTCAATAATTTCAGTGTAAAGTTGTCCAGTGATAGTTATATCACTAGGAAGCAATTTTCAAATCTGAAATTAGTCACACAGAGTTTCATGTGAAAATTGACATGGTACCAGATCTTGGGATTTGAAGAGAAGGGGATCATATCGAGACACTTTGTCGGCTACCACATTGGAAGAGTATTTTATTTTTTCTTTTTCTTATTCTTGTTCCAGGAAGGTCAAGATGGTGAACACATTGAGGCTTGAGGATAGGTTGGAAGGGGAAACCAAATTTCAGGATTGGAAGGCAAGGGTTCTCCTTCTGTTAGAAGAGAATGACCTAAAGGAGTATGTTGATGATGCGGTTTTAACTTCTAATGATCCACATGAGTTGAAAACTCACAAGAAGAAGGAAGTGAAGGCTAAGCGAGTATTGCTAGAGTCCCTGAAGGACCACTTGACTCCTCACATTTCTAAGAAAGCAACTGCCAAGGATATGTATGATGATTTGGTGGGAATTTTCAAAAACAAGAATAATGGAAAGATGCTACACTTGAAGCATCAGCTTTAGATTGGAAGGATGACCAATGAAGACACAATTGTCAGTTATCTTATGAAGATTACTTAGATCCGAGATCATCTCACAACTATTGGCGAGATATTGTAGGATGTTGAGTTGGTTAATGTAGCATTGAGAGGTGTTCCTAGGTTCTGAGAACCATTTGTGTAGGGGATATGTGCACGAGAAAGTTTCCAAACTTTGATAGACTATGGACAGATTGTATCTAGGAGGAGACCGGGTTAGTATCCATAGATGACATGGATGGCATGATAAAGAGTACCAGTGATGAGAACCAAGCCCTTGTAGCCTGCACTAGCAAGGGAATAAGGGGTTCTCCAAATATAAGATGTATGTCATGAAGAATGGATTCTCTTGATAGGGAATCATGTGTAGAGATGATATGGAAGAAAGATCTCAGTAAGATCAGATCTTTTGAGTGCCATGAACTTGGGAACTATATTTCGTAGTGTCCACATAGATTGATGAGGTTGCAGAAAGGTTCCAAAGGGAGCTATTTTTGGTCTAATATTTTAGGTACTTTCTCCAGCAGGGAGAGATGGTTGGTGGATAGTGAAGCATATTTCCATATGATAGGTTCTAGAGATTTGTTTGAAACTCTCATAGAGACTGGCTCAGACTTGTGTGTGGAGCTTGGTACTAGAGCTAATGATTCAGTACGAGGATACAATATTGTATCATTTTGATTGGAGTCAGTAGAGATAGTAAGGTTGTTGAATGTGTTGTGGGTGCCAAAACTCAGAAGGAGTGTCCTCTCAGTCTCTAAGATTGAGAGGAAGGGATATCATGTATTGTTTCGAGATGGAAAAGTATTGCTTGTGCCTAGACAATTCAGCTTTAGATTAGCAATGGATCTTGGAGTTAGGGAGGGAAACCTACATAGGCTGAGGAGCCATCCTATGAGTGTTGTAACCAATAAGAGAATAGAGATAGATGAGGAGGAGCAGGTGGCTCCATGAGTGGTGTGGAAAGTTACCCCACCAATAGTACCGGCTCGAAGGGAGCAGAGTTCATAGGGAGTCATCCCTCAGGATACAGGAGGGAGGAGAAACCTCCCAGGACTGTGCAAAGGATAGTGGATAGGTAGCATATGGTGCTATAGTGGGAAAACCTCCCTATGGACTACACTAGGGTTCTAAAGTGCAGGAAGAGATAACCGTCTAAAGTCTCCTACTTTTAACAACTATCCCGACAACACCCCACATTCATGCATAAAATACAAAGTATAGGGATCTGGTAGTCCTACCTTAAACTTCACATCCAATGTCGATCCCTTTGTGCTTGGTCATTTCATGATTACAAATATCCTCCCAAGGCTGACCTGCATTCACCAAAAGGAAAACAAGAAACTATGAACATACATTCTATATATGAATCAGTGGGTTAGATGTCATAATAAAATGTAAATCAAACATAAATATTAAACACATCATATGGAGAGATGACAAAAGTATTTCTTTATATTAATCTCACAAAGTCACTTACAAAACAACATCAAGGACTGTTCCTCTAACCCAGTCCTGGGCTCCTCTTCACCAAGCTCCAACTGCTTCCACATATCCTTCTTCTCTAATACTTGTCTCTAGACAATGGGCATAGGCTTATGGATGAGGAAAAAGGGCAAGAATAAGGAATTCTGGCTCAAAACTCACAATGTGGATGCAAATTCTTGGGGCAAGGGGGGAAAGAAAAATGGGCAGAGTTTCACTGTTGTTATGTTTATCCTTGGAATGAGACCCCAACACCTCTTTTTATATGCCAAAAAGAGGGTTATTTGGTTAGGTGACGGGCTATAGGCGGTCAATTGGTTAGGAAACCACCCAATAGCTCGTAATCTCAACAAATCCCTTGCAACATTTTACTTTTTGAAACTTTTGTGAGTATACATGGGTTGTAATGGTGAAGCTAGTGTATGTACATGGGCAATAGTGGTGCAACTAGCGTACATACATGGGAAGTAGTGGTGTAGGGCGCATACATCTTCAAAACTTTTGTTTTTAAGAAGAGCTATTCAACATTGGCTTGGAAAAAATAGTAAGTAAGATGGCATGATTCCAGGTATGCATGTCTGGTGCAAATTAGGGTTATAACAAATGCCCCCTAATGTGTAAGGTCAGAAGAGCATCTGATGGCTGAAATACATTAAAAATATTTACCAACATATGAAGCAAGTGAGCCTGGGACCAAAGTTCGGGAGGTGCCATCTGCAAAATAACAATTGTCTCACCGAGGCGGGCATATCCATGCTTGGGATGAAATAAATCATGGTTTCCAATTGAATACACTACAAATCCATATCATATAACTATATAAATTGTATCCACGAGAAATACACAATGGATCTACATCTCAAAATGAAATATATACATGTATAGTATCCATCTTCAAGAAGCCAACAACACCTGATGGCTATAGATGAGGTCTTAAGAGCTCGAGAAAAAACTTCAAGATCTTCAGAACTCGGGTAGTAGTGTAATGTGAGTGTTCAATTTCACTACCCAGAGGTCTTCGATGAATCTTTGGGGAACAGAAAAGAGAATCTCGATGTTCAGGCAGAGAACTTCATTGATTTTGAACAAGGACTTGATTGGACTTTAAAGAAGGCCAGGAATGAGTTCAAGGGACAAACTAGAGAGAGGTCAACCCAAGTTGGGTAAAACGTCCTTTAGACAATAGCACAATTGATGATGAGACTCAGTCAGCATGAGATTGACATAAGTTCACGATGCAGGAGGCAACACAAACTCTCCATATGTTTGGAAGAATAACCAAATGGAGGAGGACACAACTCTATGTTACGAGAACAGATTCCTAAGGTCGTATTAAATCCCAATGCTTGACACCAAACGAAAGGATGTTCTTTGTCCAAGGGTGACTCATTGTGCTTCCATAAAAAGAAAATACTTTTCCCTTCCTCTTTTTTGGGTATATTTGATTTTTTAGTCTTTTTCAATATTTTGAAAGCTTGAAAAAGAATAAAAGAATGCTACATTACAAAGGAGGAACAAGTGTCGCAAGCATACTAGTTCCAAGCACAAGGAACACACTAATTCTCATATCAAGGGGACATGTGCAGGAAAAGGACACTCGAGGAAACTTCCTCCATGGGTCAAGGTGTTAGATCACAGAGGCAAAGTGCTACAAGGCTTGCATATAAGGCATGCTTCAAAAGTTCAGTTGAGAGCAACATGGAGCCGACATTAGGCCAAAGACGCATAGATGGAACTATTATTAGCAAGACACAATGAAACCCCCTTCAATGTATTTTTTACAATCCCAAAGAAGGTAAGCTCGATGGTTTTTCATTTTTAGAGAGTTTGAAAAAGCATAAAAGAAGACTCCACTGGAGTACCTTTTCTGAAGATAGTCTAGTCAGCTAGAAAAGGGGATAAACTAGCACCAAAAAGACGTCTATTCAAAACCATTTTAACGATTGTGACACAGACAAGATCACTCAACAATCTTTTCAATTTAAGGAGTCTGAAAAGAGCTTAACTATGGACTCACTACCTTTTTCTAGATTTATTCTCCTTAGTCCGAAAAAGTATAAAATCTACTAAAGAGATCTCTCCTGGTGAGACGAATCTCCCGAGGTGTACCTTTTTTCTCCTTATGCTATAGGCCGAAAAAAGGGGTAAACTCATGCTAGTAGATGTTTTTATGAACCAATTAACAAGTGTGAAAGAACAAGGTCACTCAGCAATCTTTTCACTTTTAAGGAGTCTGAAAAGAGCTTAACTATGGACTCCATAATGGATGTTCTTCTGGACCGATTTAAAGAGTGTGAAGAAACAAGATCACTCAATGATATTTTCAATTTTAGGGAGTCTGAAAATAAATTAACTATGGACTCTGTGGGGGTTCATTTTTCGTAAATTTAGTACCTCAGGCCCAAAAAAGGGTTAAATTTATACCCAAGAATACTCTTCTAGTGAACCGAAGCTCCTAGAGTATACCTTTGTTTATACAATTGACCATCTATACCGAAAAATGGGTAAACTACCACCGGACAGACGTGCCTTCAAATTTTAGTTTAGCGAGCGTGAAGGGCAAAAAGATTTCTCGGTAATCTTTTCATGTTTAGAGGGTCTGAAAAGGGATTAAAAGAAGACCCGTTATTTTGGGAGTCCCAAGGGTGAATCCATGAGTGATAACATATCAGACATGTGAAGGCCCAAACTCGTAATCAGGACAAGACTAAAAGGACTCCCAAGCCTAAATCCATTAGTGACAGCATGGACACCAAAATGAAACTAGGATCTACCTAGGGCATCCATGTGAAGGTAGGCTCTACCACTAAATTATGACACTTCTAGAGAAGTAATGATGGTTCTGTGTCACAATTCGGTGGGATCAATCCTATGGAAAAGAGAAAAAGGCAAGGAGGTGCAACAAGTTTAGGTGGAATCCTAACTTAAATGCACAAAGCTGGAAAAAACATTATCACCAAAGGAACTTAAATGCACCCCAACTCCCAAAACGTTCATCAAACCAAAAATAAAGTGTATCATAACATCCGATGAGAAACTCAAGAACCACGTTACATGGTTTTCAAACCAGGAAAAATGACAATGGGGGTCAAAAAAAAGACAAAAAGGGAAAAAAAGGTCTATAAATAGAAGTTGGAAGCTCATTATCACCATTGCAAATTGAGAATTGACCAAAACTCCAAAAAAAACCCTTTGTTAAAGAAGTTGATTCCAGGAGCTTCAATGGACGAAACAAACTTCCACTTGGACCAAGTAAGTACAAACTAGTCACTCCTGCATTTCCATTCTTTCTTTTTGCATTTCTTTTTGTTCTTTGGAGGGGTGCACACCCTTAAAAAGGTTGATCCTACGTGTACGCAGGCTGTCCAAGAACAACCCACGTATGCACGTGGGAAGAGAATAGTGTACTCTTGACATACGCAATTGTCCCCAATATAGCCTGCATACATCCTCAAACATATGAAAAAATTAAAAATGCATCATTTAACTCTCCTTTGAACTTGTCATTTTGCAGAATGTATGTCCATTGGAGAGAGAGAGAGCATGAGGACATTTATACATTGGTCGAGGAAGACATTATTGCTATCGCCTCATTAAAACAATGCAGGTTGTGGAAATTCTTTCGGTGTCCACTCATGCAGGCACAACCCAGGATGATGAATGCCTTGGTGGATTATTGGCACATAGACACAAAGGATTTTATGCTCGAGGGGTAGTTGTTGACTCCAACGACTGAGGACATTTAATTCCTGACTGGCCTCTCAAGGAGAGGTGAACCAGTCAACCTTCATTCTTTTCCCCCTGGGCCACACAACATTGTTGAATTGATCGGGCAACACTGCGAGGTTAGAACAGATAAAGTGGGTTCCCAGGTACCGATCCACAAAATCACCAACCTATCACTGAAAGTGATAGTTTTAGTTATTGGACAGATCACTGGATATGCAGCTTTACATCAGACCTCCCGGGCACATATGCATTGTGCAGTACAGTTCTTAAATGCACGAGTGTTCGATTGGAGTAAAACCATTCTAGAGTGCATGAAGAGACAACTCACAGAGTGTCATGGGCGGAACAAAAAGAACTTTGGGTTCGGGACTATTCTTTGCTCTTTCTTCTTCGAGAGGGTACTCAGTCTTAGTCCCTAAGAGACAATACAGGGGCACGTGGCCTCCTTCCCAGCAGTGTGCAGATGGGAATCATTGTTTCCATGACAGGGGGGAGGGAGGACCATCGAGGCCTTCGATGATACTTTTTTTGACTGGTGGTCTCTACAAATTCTAGCTATAGAGGACTACCCCTATGTCGAGATCAACTTCTCCAAAGATCCTGACATGATCGTACCTCTCGGAGCGGAGCGAGGAGAGTTAGGTACATTTTATTTTTAAAAGTTTTTAATTTTTAATTTATTTTTATATATCATTTTTTATGTGTACCAGAGCACCTGACAACTATGTATCTGTTATGTACACATGTGGGACCAGTGTGTCCAGTTGATTTTCCGCGGAGTAGGCACCATCCACCACCAAAGGCAGCACCAGTAGTAGGTGTCGGACCAACAACAACAGTGGGGGTACCTCCAACCAGAGAGGCTGAGAGATTTTTGAGACAAGTGGATCGGAACCTAACCGCACTCACCTGTACTATGCCCATGGCCGAGATCGAGGATCTCCCTCCATCTATGCAGCCTCATGTTGTTGGGGTACCACGGACCTAGGTCCAACTATTTCGGCATTTGGAAAATGTTGCAGTCCATTATGGCAGGGCCAATAGGCCTTGTTCTTAGCTTAGGGTGGACCATTTACGTGCCGAGGTCACTCTTTGTATATTTTTGAGGGCATAATCCCCACGTTATATAACAAACTTGTTATTTTTTTGAGGTGCTTGCACCCACCTATGTACTCTGATACTTTCGATATATATCTATATCTATATCTATATCTATATCTATATATATATATATATATATATATATATATATATATATTTACATCTTTTTGTCTTATGGGTTACATTTATTTACAAATGTATTTACATGTGTATGTGTGTGCTTTTCTTTACGTATCTGCAATATGCAAATCTAATATTTGATTAGGTAGAGTATCCGTAATTTGATTTAGTCTCCTAGGAACATGGATATACATAATTTAATCAAAGAAACGTTCTAAGAGATGTACCCTAAGGAATCATATTTGTAGAGTAGGATCATAAACGTGGTAAACTACATTTAACTGGGAGACAACCAATTGTGCATCTAAGTAGACCCAGAGGTAAGAAATACCATGAAACAAGGTGTCATGAAGTAACTATATTACTGTAGTATATTTGGTGACATTGTTTTGTGGCGTCACCCAAACAGATACCTCCAGAAGATAACAAGTGGCCTTGAAGTGTGAAGATCACCCAAGCTGCGGAAGCAAGCCTCCGAGTGTGTCGGCTAGCACCATCTGCAAATCCAATGAACACATCTGATTCAATTGATATTTGCCACAGTGAAAAAGATGACATCAAAACGACACGTCCATAATAAAAAAAAGACAAAAACAAAAAAATGTATAAGAACTATACATATGTACAAGAATTCACCCAAGGCAACCCACCTATGAGTAATACTTCTTGAGGTAGTGCCCATTTCTAGGCTACGCTAAAGCGTTCCCTTCAAAATCAACCAGACAATAAGCACCCTTATTTAATACCTCCTTCACGATGATTGGTCTGAACCACATGGGTTTAAACTTGCCTGCCCCCAGGGGATCCTTATCTTGGTCATAGACCAAGACAAGGTCACCTTTGGATAAAATCCGAGGATGAATGGACCAATCATACTAACACTTGACTCTTTTCTTGTGATCATCCTTAGCCAAGGTTACATCACGTCATTGCTCATCGAGCTGCTCGAGATATAAGAAGTTTTCCTCAAGCAGCGAAGTGTCTGGAAATAACTATACTACCAACTTAAGAGATGGGATCTGGCATTCTATTGGCAAGACTTCTTTCAGCCCATAAACGAGTTGGAAAGGTGAAAAAATAGTGGCAGTATTCATAGACGTTTGGTAGGCCCATAATGTTGAGTATAACATCAAATGCCAATTTGACTTGGCCGAATTGATCATTCATTGTAGAATGGTCTTGAGAGACTTATTCACAGCTTCCACCTAACCATTCGCTTGTGGGTAATAAGGTGATGAATATTCTTGCCTCAACCCAAGCTTTGATGTTAATTCAGACATCATTTTATTCTGAAAGTGACTACCATGGTCAGTGAAAATCTCCTTTGGGACACTGAACCTTGCTATTATATGTTTAAATAAGAAGAGAGTTGTTGTCTCTCCATCATCCTTGAATGTTGCCATAGCCTCGACCCACTTAGTAAAGTAGTCTACTACTACAATGATATAGTGATGCCCCTTGGCTAAAGGGGGGTGGCATGTAGTATGATCAATCCCCCACTTGGTGAAGGGGCCAAATGTGATGGTAGGAAACATAGGAGCAGGGTGTGCCCTCATCCTCCATGAGAACATCTAACACAGGTGGCACTTCTTGGTTGATTCAACAAAATCTTTGATTAACATCGGCCAATAGTAACTGGCTCGTAGAATCTTTTGGGATGTTTCCAACCCATACAAATGATCACCACATCCTCCAGTGTGGAAATCACTAAGCATGAGTTCAGTTTCTTCATGAATGAGACATCGACAAAGGATGAAATCTATACCTCGACGATACAAAGTGTTCTCGAGAATGAGATAGTTCTTGTCCTGATGGCGTATATGTCGGCATTCATCGCGAGAAGTAGAGGTGGGGCACTTCAAATTCTAGAGATAGATTAGTATATCTCCATACTAGGGGTCCGAAGATGAAATCAGAAAAATATCTCCTTTAATCGGTGATTCTTCGGACGTGACATCACCTGATTCAAATGGAAGTTCCAAGATGAGTTCTGCAAAGACCAATAACTTTTTAGATTTCGCAGACACAAAATCCAAGTCAAATTTCTGGAGGATAAATATCCATCTACTGATCTTTCCGTCGATTACACGTCATGTCAACACGTATTGAAATGGATTCATGATGGCAATGATGGTGGTTTTGTGAAATAGGATATAATGATGGAACCATTGGATAGCATGTACTGCTTCCAGTGCAAGTTTCTCAACATGAGAGTAGTTGAGTTCTCGTCCAACCAGGCCTCAGATCAGGTAATAAATGACATTTTCTTCAAGTAAATCATCCTCCTGAACCAAGACCATACTGATGGTCAACTCTGCAGCGGCCAAGTACAATAAGAAATCTTTATTATAGTTGGGTGGTCGAAGCAGAGGGGCAGATGTGAGGGTGCGTTTCAACTCTTCGAAAGAGCATTGAGTGGCTTCATCCCAATGGAAAGGAACACCCTTATTCAGTAAACACATAAACCCTTTTGTGATCTCGGCATAGTTTGCGATAAAATTCCAAATAAAATTAGCTTTTCCCTGTAAACTCTAAAGTTGAGAGACTATGCATGGGGGAGGCAATTGAAGTATCACCTCAACCTTTAGAGGATCGACCATGATCCATGTTGTTGACACTATGAAACCTAATAGTTGACTTGACATCACGTAGAAACTACAATTGTTTGGATTCAAGTGAATCTGATAGTAGTGACATTGCTCAAAGATAAGTCGAAGGTGTGTAGGATGATCAACTCTCTTACGATATCGTGATGCTAAATCATTGAGATAAGCCTCAACTATATGTTTTAGATCATGGAAAGAAAAATACATGGCCCGTTGAAAGGTGGCTCCAGCATTTTTGAGGCCAAAAGGCATCTTCCAATAAGCAAATGTACCCCATGGACAGATAAAAGTTGTTTTATGTTGTTCTTCAGGCTTAATCTGGATATGATTGTATCCCAAAAAACCATCCATGAAAGAAAAGACCTTACATCTTACACATTCATCGACAATCTGGTCAATAAATGGGGTGGGGAAATTATCCTTTGGACAGGCCTTGTTCAGATCACGGAAGTATGTACATACACGAATCGTTCCCTTCTTTTTGTTGACCAGGATAGGATTTGACACCCATTGAGTCAATTGCACAGGGTAGATGAAACCATCTTTGAATAGTTTTTCTACTTCAGCCTTAATAGCTACTGCTTTCTGAGGATTAACCATACAAATCTTCTGCCAGACTGTCTTGGCATCAAGATAATTCATGATTTCATGTTCAACGATTCTTGGATCAATGCTTGGCATTTCCTTGTAAGACCAGGCAAAAATGTAGTGGAATTCTTTAAATAAATCTGTATAGATTTGAATCTCCTCAAGGAAACAATCCACTATGAAGAAGACATTCTCCATGAAGCCAAGGGTTTTGGAGATACCGATAGGTATCATTTTAGCGATGGTTTCCATATCACCCTCAGCATAAACTGTGTGTGTAGCCAGAGGATTGATAGGGTAAGACCTATATCCAGTCATAGTCAACACAAATTCTATTGCCTCTATTCTTTCTAACTTTGGGAAGAAATATGATCTGTAATGGAGATCATCCCAAGGTTTGTTCGGATTGGTCAATGCCTCTAAAATCGCCTCATCATAGCCAAAGAACAAGTCTAAAGAATCGATGGTGGAAAGGGAATCTTGAGCCCATGCAGTCTTGAGAAATGGATCTGACTTCAGTGCAAGAGTCGAATCGGGGTCGGTTGAATCTTGTTGGACTATAGAGTACACAACTTCTGTTGTGGACAAGGGCATGGTCATGCCATGGTTCCCTTTCCCTTCCATCGTGACTGATAGGGAAGGAAGAATCCACGGATCCTTAAAGTAAGTTGTATGGAACGACGACACTAAAAATATTTCAGCCTTAAGCTGGTCGAGGACAACCGATATCATCTTGACATCACTGGAAGGAGGTGGGTAATTGAAAGTACCCATGAGAGGTGGGCACAAACCAACCCCCATGTTGACGATGTCGGGCTATGGGTTATCAATCATCGGGACTATGGATGTCCCTGATGAAGGGTCAGGCCTAGAGAAAGACAATTGATCAATGGTCACGATTCGTCCCTCATGTGGAAACATTAAGAGCCAAAAAACTATGGTGACCACTGCATGCATGGCATATTTCCAACTCCTTCCTAATAGCAGGTTGTAGTCGAGAGGCACATCGACCACTTCAACTTTGAACCACATGGTATTCCCTCCTAAATGTACGAAGAAAGAAGGAATGATTCCATGTAGTCTGAATGAACAATCGTCGAAAGTTGTAAGAAGAGTAGGTGATGGAGACAGAATGGGTTGGCCAATGGCCTTCCAACACACCAACAACATCATGCATGTTGAGGTGTCCTCATCAACCACAGTATGGAAAATATTTCGAGTAAAATATTTTGTTGGATGAGCCACTACTATCTAAAACACAACGTGGTATGGGAGATGAGGCTTTAGTTCAGTTGTATCAAGCATGATAGTTCTCAGATTACATGTCTCAGTAGATCCTAAGGCAACTAGCAGAGCCTTTCTCTATGAAGGGCAGCTCTAGAGGACCTCCAAAGAAGAAATTGCGCAAGGGGTTTGTGAAAAATATTCTACCACGAAGTAATTCTAGGTGGCCCTCACGTTTGGATTGTGTGAATCATTTTTAAATGCCCCTTTTGAGATGTGTGTCATTGTCTCGCCCATTGTTCTCTTGATCTAGAGAGGAACGGATGGGTTATCGACCTCTTTACCCTTCTCAGAAGTGTTTGACATTCCATAATCATGTGTCCTAGTAGCTAAATGAGCATCACCTTTCAACATATAGACATTCGAGGTTGAGGGATTGCTAGATGATGAAGGGGGGTCCCTGAATGCCCCCATCCATGTTCACAGAGGCTGGAGTTAAATTTTTCCCATGAGGAAATGGGTTCATTAACACTGCAGGATGCTATTGTGCCAATAAATTTTGGGCCTTCACAATTCGAGGGCACAGGTGATTCGGGTGGTCTTTCGTGCAAAGTTTGCATGGATACTTCGACTTATTTCTCTCTATGTTGCCCCCACTAACATTATTGGTGGGTTTCTTATCCCCCTTACCCTTATTTCTTTGTTTTTTCTTCCCTTTACCTTGTTGGTTGGCCTACAGGTTCGTCGATTTCACACTGTGTACATCTGACGTCTGAGTAGGGGGACCAGCCAAAATAGAGGTTTGGCTAGCCGTTGTCTATTGTATCGACAATTGCTGAAATTGGTTTGATAATAGATTAGTGGGATTTGCTTGTGTTGAACCACCAATGCTGTCAGGATGTGGTCCAGACTTATGTCTGGTCATATCAAGAATAGACCGTGGTGAATCTAGTAAAACTTCGTAAATAAAACTAGACTGAGAGTAAATCATCTCTAGTTGTTGAGCTCTCATTATCGCTTCTTCCTCTGAAAAGACCCCCAATGTTGCTACGTCCTTGGATAACTGGGGTACCAAAGACTTAAGGAACCATTTCAGCAGGAATGTTGGTGGAACTTTTACCTTAATCAAACTCATATGGTGCCGCCACTCTCAGATGTGATCAGAGATATGGTTGGCCTTTGTCTTCTCAAAGTTTTCTAGTAGTTCGGTATTGGCATCGTATCTCATAGGTAATTGAAAATGATTTAAGAAAACCATTTCCAATTCGCCAAAAGTAGAGTATTTTGAGCGGTTGAGCTCGATGTACCATTTCACGACACTCCCTATAAGAGTGTGTTAAAATAGACGCAATTGGATGGAGTCATCTCTCAAAGAGTTGGACAAGCACCATAAGTGAAAGGTAGTCACGTGATCACCTGGATCAGCATAGCAGGCCAACGTGGATCATGATAGATTGGGTTGTTCAATAATCTTGACAACTTTGGCAAATGCAAAGTTGCTAGAAATGGTAGCTTAGGTTGTTGAGTATGTATAGGAGGATAGGAGCCTGGGATTTGGCTGGAATGAGGTTGCAAGGAAAATTTAGGTTGTTGGCCTGGGTTATGGTATAAAACATGGCCAGGGCTGACATTTAGATGCTTCGTTTGTGGAGACATCATCGGTTGACTCCCATAGTAGGATGTTGAGGGTTGAGAAGGGATTGCTCATGACGTAGTGTTCCAAAGGTTTTGGAAAGGGTTTCCTCCTACCGATCTAATGGGCATAGGTCCTGAGCCTTGCCTAAGGTTCCATTAACCATGGAAGGGGTTGCCCCCGGTCGACATCCCTGACGAGGGAGCTGATCCCTGCCACAGATTCCAAGGTCCTTGAGAAGTGTGTGCCCCCTATGCAGGAATAGTACCCTGTGCAGGATTTTGTGAACCAAAACCAGGGTTTACCCTAGTAGAGACAGTAGCTGACTAGAATGCATTGTTACCAAACATGCCAAACAAAGAGAATGACAAAGAACCCATCGGTGTGGTACTGGAAGAAGGTCCTTGACTACCTGCTCCGAACAAGTTGTAGTTCATATTCGACTAGGCTTGTTGTTGAGAAGTACCACCAAGCGAAAGGGATGATGAAGGTATATGACCCCTGCCGAAAGGGAAAGCATTATAGGGGGATAAGGTGCCCCCCAAGGATCCTTGCAAAGGAGCATTTGATCTCCCTACCCCCAAACCCATGGTCTGAAGGGTGGAGTAGGTGAGGATCGAGTTCGTGTTAAAGTTAGGCATCTCGTATGAAAACAGAGGGCCCATCGCACTCTACATAAATGGCACAACGATCGCTGCCATGCATAGCATCAAACCACTGCCCAAAGTAGAGGCAGTCGAGACCATAGTGGCCTGAACCTGCGAAGGTTATTTGGGAGGTGGAATGCCCCCAGTTGTGGCAATCGTAGAGGGAGTATGAGGACTCCCTGACGAAGTAGTATCATTTTCTTCCATTGTTGCTTGTAGGAATATTTGGTGCTCGTGATGTGCTACCCTTGGGGGGGAAAGTTGTATCAAAAGTGGCACCGACAAGTCATTGATCGGAGGGTTATATGGATCGAGATCTTCTGCTCCAAGGTCAGAAATAGTTGGTTCCTCTGGAAATGAATGTTCTCCTCTTGGAATTGGCTTGGGTACAATTTCCTATGGATTGGTCACCTCAAAATACCCTTGCTGGTCTAGTCTTCACCTTCGCGGTGGTGGTGGTGGCTCCAAGTTAACCGGTGGCAGGCCCAAGAGCCTTCGCGACCGACAAAGCTCTTGATCTTCCACTGTGGGAGAAGATCAATGACACACTAGGGATTTCTAACATTGAATACCAAAACATGCACTAGAAAATTTCCCAGAGATAAAGAAATCAAACCACTACAACTATTTGGAAGAACAGTTACACCAGCCAACACTAGAGCAACTTACCGGTGCAAGTGCAACTTGAATACGGAAGCACCCTCCAGGTATACTCTGCAAAGTGTGGCCCACTGTCGGCCCTAGGTATCGCGGTATACCCCCATAGTCACCTATGTAAGTCCCTAAAGTAAAGGCAACTAGGTTTCCATCTCGTGAACAACTACCAGGCGGGTACATTCGATAGTCGGGTGGACCACAATGAGCAAGGTATGAAGCTCAAAACCTATCAAGGGTATTGATCCAGATTATTTTTGGCACGAAATGAGAGTGGAGATATAATAAAGAAATGCACAGAGATATCGTAGATATTCAATAATATAACAAAAATGTATCATATATGCAACCATAAACAGAGATATACAGTAATACACTATTTCTATTAATGAAAGAAATGTACAGAGATTGTAAAATACAGAGTGAAAGACTCGCTAGAATGGTGGCAGCTTATCTCTAAGAAGAGATGTGACAGCTACTCGCATTTGCAAGAAGATGGTTACAATGAGGCTCTAAAGGCCATTTTACAATAAATGGGAATGCCAAAAGTCATAGACATCCAAAAACCTAACCCTAGGAGATGAAGCGCCAAAAGTCATGTGGGCCCCGTTTGGGTAAGTCAGTACATCAACTTCCTGGGGTCGTAACTTTTGCATACGATCTCTGTTTTAGGCGTATGATAGCTCGTTGGAAAGGTATAATCGAGGAAATTCATTTTTGGGGCTCAATAATGCCTTCAACTATCATTGAGAACCTCGATCTTGAAAAACCTTCATTTAGGCCCTCAAAATGGCCTCGGAAGTTAAAACCTGCTAAAAATAGTAAATTGTCAAAATTGCCAGAAAGTTGTTTTGAGTCAGTTGGAAAAGGTGGGTGGTCACTGATACCCAACTGGATCAATCCTCCCTCCTTAGGAAGCAATGGTCTCCATTGCATTGAGTTCCTGGGGGAGAAGGAAAAGCGTTTGTTGAATCTGCATCTTGGTGAGCTGCTTGTCTTGTTGGAGACGTCGCACTGCTCAGTTTGTGGAAGTCTATCATGAACCCGTTGAGGTTGAGGATTTTCAACAAGTCGGGCTACATGAGAGGATGTTGTGCAAAATAAATCTTTTCATTTTGTTGTAGCCTTATCGACCTTCTTCTGTAGGATAGACGGTGCTTGGGGTGAGGCTGTAGTGGTTGCAGTGTCCTTCTGTTCTCCTTTTGAATAGATTGTGAAGAAGCTAAATTTTGCAGTATAAGATACTACTTTGCGACACTTTTTAGGTGGAACAGTAGTGGGAACTACCTTTGGTATTCTGTAGAGATGACCCCCGAAAGTGACAATAACACTACGAGGTCGAGACTCATAAATAGCATGGCGCTTCTACATATATGGCTGGCCCAAGAGAAAATCACAGACATCCAGTGGGGAAACATCACATAATATCTCATCCTTGAAGGGTTGGATGCCATATGACAATCGACACTGCTGGCTAACACGAAGATCTCATCCTTGGCAAAGCCACCCGATGTTGTATGGTTGCGGGTGTGGTGTTGTCGATAATCCCAACTGTTTGACAATCTCTGCTAAGATGAGGTTCTTTTGGCTTCCGCTATCAACAATAAAATGCAACAGGGTCCCCTTCACCCACATCTATGAATGAAAAAGGTGCTCCCCCTCTTCAGGATCTGTTGGTTCTTCTGGTTGAATTGTTGCGGTCGTGACAATAGCAGTGGGGTCTGCATTAATGACCTGTCCTTTATCAGTATTTTCAGAATCAGATTCTGAATCAGGGTTTGACTCCTTGTCTTTGATCTCATCCACCAATGACTATTTTGAGTGACATTCATCGGTGTTGTGCCAGGGGATTTTATGGAAATCACACCATTTTTCGGTGTCCTTCTTTGTCTTCCCGTGACCCTTCTTTTCCTGTGTCTTGGATTGGTTTTCGGGAGACTGTTTGTTAGGGTTGTCTTTGTCATACTTTGGTTGTTGTGGATTTGCAGACCTGAACTCCCATTTGTTCTGGTGCTTAAATTTCTTCTCTATTTTAACAGCATATCGATAGGTAGCACCGAGTGATGAGATGTCCAGAAAATCCATTTCAGTTTGGATGTATCTGTGTAGAGCCCCACGGTATTTCAGAACCAAATGTCGCTCGGAGTATTTGATACCCAGCTTGGTGCGCAAGGTATGGAAGGTATTGGTGAAATCTGGAACTACTTGGTCCCTCTCTTACCGCAGTGTGGTCCATCTCATGTACTGGTCCTCATAGTTGCCAATAGGGTAATACTGTTCCTTTACCGCATCCATAAAAAAATCCCAAGTGGGATCGGCCCCATATATTCCAGACTCCTCTGTGGAACTTTTCTCCCAGTAAGTTTCCCACCAATGTGTTTGACATGAGTTAGAGCTTTAAGGAGTGCGAAGGTGATCTTTTCTTTGTTGGAAAAATTGTGAACAAAGAAATAACCTTCTAGCAGAGCTAACCATTTTTCTAGGGATTTTGCATCTATTTTTCCTTCAAATACAGGAATATCAAAATTAACTTGTACCTTGAAATGAGAGGTGCCTCCAAAGTGGCCACTTAATGAATATGTTCCTGATGCTATCGACAGGTGTTGAAGGATGTGGGAAAAATTCTCCATCACTTTGTCCCTTTGTCGCATGAGAGCTTTCTCAAGCAACAGACTGATAGGATCGTCTACTCCGTCGTTTTTCTTTTCTTCCGCCATTGAGGGTTTATTGGGTGTGCGAGAGCGACTTTCCTCAACAAAGACAAGCTCAAGACCCAAATTTCTATACTCGGACCTCATCGGGGACATGCACTAAAAAAAAAATCAAGAGCAGCCTGCTCTGATACCACTGATCCAGATTATTTTCGGCACGAAATGAGAGCGGAGATATAATAAAGAAATGCACATAGATATCATAGATATTCAATAATATAACAGAAAAGAATCATATATGCAACCATAAACATAGATATACAGTAATACACTATTTCTATTAATGAAATAAATGTACAAAGACTGTAAAATACAGAGTGAAAGACTCGCTAGAATGGTGGCAGCTTATCTCTGAGAAGAGATGTGATGACTACTCGCATTCGCAAGAAGATGGTTACAATGAGGCTCTGAACGCCCTTTTACAATAAACGGGAATGCCAAAAGTCCTAGACATCCAAAAACCTAACCCTAGGAGATGAAGCGCCAAAAGTCATGTGGGCCCTGTTTGGGTAAGTTAGTACATCAGCTTCTCGAGGTCGTAACTTTTGCATACAATCTCCGTTTTAGGTGTATGATAGATCGTTGGAAAGGTATCATTGAGGAGATTCATTTTGGGGGTTCATTAATTCCTTTGCCTATCATTTATAACCTCGATATCAAAAAACCTTCATTTAGGCCCTCAAAATGGCCCCGGAAGTTAAAACCTGCTAAAAATAGTAAATTGTCAAAATTGCCAGAAAGCTATTTTGAGCCAGTTGGAAAAGGTGGGTGGCCACCGATATCCACCTGGATCAGGTATCAAAAGAAATTTTTCCGGAAGGAAACTAAGGACCTCGAATAGAATTGAGACCCACGAAGCTCCGTGGCAAATGAGATCAACATAATCTCAAGATAAGTCCTCTATATGCGTTCCTCTGCTATGATTGGTCCAGATTTGGAAGGGTTATCTCTGCTACCTTTCTGCACATGACCTCATGTTTATCCCTTGTGTTATATGGGGTCCCATATAATTTCCACGTTATTGGACTTTTTTCACTCCCTAGCACAGACTCCTATGTTTGTTTTGTTGCCTTGAAGAGTTTCCTCGCCAACCTAAATCAAGTCTCTAGCCTAATCTAGTTAATGGACCCTACAAACACAAAGTCTAATAAATTTTAATTAAGTGTTCATTTTAAGTGGTTTGTCTTAAGTCAAAGGAACGAAAATKAAATTGGTGATGTTTGTTAAGAGATGAAAGAGAAGAACAAATGCTGGAAACAAAATTACTTCTTCTTCAACAAACAAAGATTTGCAAATTGAACACTCTTTAACCAAATTTTCTAATTAACGTTTCTCTCTAAGATCTTTTAAAAGAAAAACTCAAAATGGAATTTTGCCTGACTGCGAGCTACTTAAATTCCTAAGTATTCAGTAAAGAACTTAAAAAAGCACTCTTCTTCCTGAAAAAACAACTAACCTAACTACTTAACCAAACAAGAAACTGAAAACCTTTTTCTTTTATGCTCAAAAATAAGAAACTTGAAAATGAATTCTTTTATTTTATTCTAAAGCAAGTAAAAGGGGAATTCAAAGACAAGACAAGACCCAAGAAACTGACTTAAGGTCTACTACAGATTGCAGGGAGTCACTGAAAGAACCACTAAGTCTGAGACAGAAAATACCCACAGACTCATCATAAAAACCCTTTCAACGAAAACACAAGCAATCATTAAAAGATAAATAAACTGACATCAAACCTAGGCTTGAATACTATAACTACAGAGACCAGGACTAAATGAAGAAACCCCTGAGAAGTCAGACTTCAATCAAGGGAGAGGATGACTACCTCTCCTTAATAAAAAGGCTTCCTGACACATGCACACTACTGACACTTAAGCAGCGTGCATATGTACACAGGTTGTCCAAAGTTAGGGTGCGTATGTATGCAGGTAGAGCTTCTACAGGCCGTGTACACCTCTGTAACTCCTTAAAAAAAGAAAACAATAGTCAAAGGAACAAGGTAGGGAATATTGGTATGGTAGACCAGAATCCCTTAAAGACGCGGTAACTTATAGAGAACTCAAAGAGGTAAATAAACCAATTAAAACACCCAAAAAGATCCCCCCAAAAACCCTAGAGGCTCCCCAGTATGGTCGCCAATTCTACTATAGTGGGAAAACCCCTCTATGGACTACAATAGGGTTCTAAAGTGTAGGCATATCTAACCATATAAAGTCTCCTACTTTTAACAACTATCCCGACAACATCCCACATTCATGCATAAAATACAAAGTATAGGGATCCAATAGTCATACCTTAAACTCCATGTTCGGTGTCGATCCATTTGTTCTCGATCATTTCTCGACTACAAATATCCTCCCAAGGTTGACCTGTGTTCACCAAAAGATAAACAAGAAACTACAAACATGCATTCTATATATGAATCGGTGGGTTAGATGTCATAAAAAAATGTAAATCAAACATAAATATTAAACACATCATATGGCGAGACGACAAAAGTACTTCTTTATATTAATCTCGCAAAGTCACTTACAAAACGAGATCGACGACTGCTCCTCGAACCCGGTCTTGGGCTCCTCTTCACCAAGATCCAACTGCTTCCAAGTATCCTTCTTCTCTCATACTTCTCTCTAGAGAATGGGCATATGCTTATGGATGAGGAAAAAGGGCAAGAATAAGGAATTATGGCTCAAAACTCACAATGTGGCTGCAAATTCTTGGGGAAAGGGGGGAAAGCAAAATGGGCAGAGTTTCAATGTTGTTATGTTTCTCCTTGGAATGAGACCCCAAAACCTCTTTTTATATGCCAAAAACATGGTTATTCGGTTGGGTGACGGGCTATAGGAAGTCAATTGGTTAGGAAACCACCCAATAGCCTGCAATCTCAATGAATCCCTCGCAACTTTTTATTTTTTGCAACTTTTGTGAGTATACACGGGTTGTAATGGTGCAACTAGCGTACACACGTAGGCAGTAGTGGTGCATCTAGTGTACATACACAGGCAGTAGTGGTGCAGGGCACATACATCTTCAAAAAATTGGTTTTTAAAAAGATTTGTTTAGTATTGGCTTGGAAAAAACAGTTAGCAATATGGCTTGATGCCAGGTATGCATGTCTGGTGCAAATTAGGGTTATAACAAATGGCCCTAGGGGATGTACAGACTCAGAGGGAGTCAAGTTTCAGGAGGAACATGTAGTCTCAGAGTGAGCTTGATCTCAGGGAGAGTCAGTTCACTAAGAGAGAGAGATGGTCTTCCATAGGGAGTTCCCCCTAATGTTCAATTGGAATATAAACATCTTCCAGGACTGAAAAACAAGTGTCATGGGAAGAGGAGGCTATATAGGATCTTCAGAGGCAGGAAGCTTCTAGGGCATGTGAGACCTCCATGGAGGATACATTTGCTTCAGTGGGTTTTTCTACAATGATAGATGAGGAATCAAATCAGAAGGACTGGGGAGCAGGATTTTCTTCATTCAAATAGGGATCAACCAGTGAGGCAGATTACACAACATGATTTTATTCCGTGACTGAGGATGAGACTAATCATATAGATTTTTCCTCATTGACCAAGGTTGTGTCTAGTCAGAAAAAATGGATAGTAGGATGTGTTCCAGTGACTGAGGATGTGGCTAGTCAAACAGACTAGATTGAAGGTTGTGATCCAGTGACCAAGGATGAAACTAGTCAGACAGATTGAACAATAATATTAACCAATCTGGATGAATGGATTGCAATTGTGGTAACATATCTTATGGAGATTGTGTTCACATACCCATTTGACACAATGATAGAAGGAGTAACTAGTTTGGAATATTAGAGTAAATATGGCGTGGTAAATATAGATCTATATCTACTATGTGCGACACTAGTGCATCCAGATGTTGGAGGATGGGATACATCCCTCGCTAAGAGGGAGTGTTTATTTTTTTGTAGATTTTGGAGGTATTCCCACTAGAGGCCAAGGTTCCAAGCATGTGGGAATTTTCATTGGCACTGGTTTTTACTTTCGTTTCAATGAAATCGACCTAGAGATGAGGCTAGGGCCTCATGGGAAATTTGATGGGATTTTTGGGTTTGTGTGGGGGTGCCACACCCACAAAGAGGATTAAAATGTTCTAATTAATTGCTGAGTGTAGGAAGGGCTCCTAAAATCACTCATTGGAATGCTATATAAAGGAGAGATATCATTGTGACATTAGATAATCATTGTGGAAGAATGGAGTTGGAATAAGTGATTCTGCACTTGTTCTAGGAGGATTGGTGATCTCAACAAAGGGAAAGTTTGTTAGGTGGTGAATCTATCCGTGAAGAGAGAGGTAAAGTAGGTTGCATGTTTGGAGAGAATTTTTTGTACCATATATGATTTGTAGGAGGACGAAGTGTGTATATACGCAGATTACCGAAGGACAATTTGTGTATAGGCTTATGAAATTTGCAATGGATCAAACAACGTATGTTCGTAGTTTCCAGTTGATGAATCACCTATCTGGTCTTCTAGGAGGGTAAAAATATGTATAGGTTAACAAGTGATGTCAGTAGGTCATACATGTGGTCTATAGAAGATTCTTGAGTAGACAATATTTCCATATATTGTTAAGGTTTAGTTTTCTTGTTTATATATTGAAGGACAAGGTTGTTATGATATTTGGTGATTTTGAGAGGACTAGTTTTGTCCTCAGTTTTGGTGACTTTGAGAGGACTAGTTTCGGTCCTCATATTTGAATAATTGGATAAAGTTACAGAACGCAAATATTGTGTCTCTTGTATTGATGATTCATCTTTGATCTTGTTGTTTCCACTGAATATGTTTTTAGTCAATAATTTCAATGTAAAGTTATTCAATGATAGTTAGATCACTAGGAAGCAATTTTCAGATCTAAAATTAGTCATATAGAGTTGCATGTGAAAATTGACACACAATGGCTTTGGGATTGAAAAGAATCAATTTATTTTGAATCAAATAGTGTAAGGACCCTAAATATTTCATCAACATTTCATTTATTTTGAGAGAGATTCCTAGATAAACGAATCTCTTCCTAAACTTCGTGGTGAAATCTTCCACAAACTATTCCAAACTTTAGCTGAAGTAATGCCATGTGATCTATTGATCCTCCTCATAACTAATTGGGTAAATTTTATATTTATTAATTTCATTGAATGCCTCCTAATTAGTTATCGATTATTCATTTTCAATACTCCTTTTAGTAGCATCACTTTCCTACTGTGCCAATGCATGGGCCTCAAGCTTCGAGAGGTAAATATTTTTTTTTGTTTTCTATTAACTTCATGTACATTGAAGTACACATTCATCTAATATAACTACTATTTCAATACAAAGGCATCAACTTCTCCTGCATAGGGTTTAATTTCCACTTTATCTTACACATAGAAAGGTACTTGATTTATACTATGGCTACATTCTCTAGTCTTGGTCTCGGTCTCAATCTTGGGATGTTTTTCATTTTCCTTAAAATATATTTGTCTCCTCACCTAAGCTTGTAACATTTTTTTTGTGTGCTTGTTTTCCTTTTATCTATCCTTGTAACCATTTAGTGAATACAATTTTCATTTATTCCATTTTATTCTTTGATTGAATCAAAAGAAACTTTGCATCACCAGTCTCCATAGGATCATCCATGGTCTAGTTTGAAAATTGTTTTCCCATTATATGTGTTCCATCCTTGGGCCAATAGAAACTAGTTCTCTACCTTCAAGTAGCTTCTATGTACTTCCCTCCAAGGTAGGAATCTATAGGCTCTAATATCTAGTATGATCCATAAATGGTAGTCCTATGTTTTTTCCATATCACTAACATGGATCCTTATTCTATGGAATTAAGTCATGTGTATTCTACAATGAATTTAAAATTTAAATCATGCTTCTTCTCCCCTATTTCTAAACTCAATAAATATTTCTCTATCTGTATTACAGTTTCTTGCTTTCTTTGTAATGCCAATCCAAACAACAAGTAATGGAACAAGTGCACTCTACTTATTCCATAAAAATAACACACAGTCTATATGTTCAAGACAAAAACATGATTAATAACACATTGTGATGTTCATTGCCCCTTTATAAACCCACAATTCAAAATATAATTTTTTATACATGGAGTGTTGTAGGTGGTAGTAATTACAAAATGTATATAGGATGTACTTACAACAAAAATGATTAATAACACATCATGATGTTCATTGCCTCTTTATAAACCCACCATTCAAAATATAAATGTTTATACATGGAGTGTTGTAGGTGGTAGTCATTACAAAATGTATAGAGGATGTACTTACACTTCATGTACTTAGTTTATGGTTTGAATAGAGATTATGTATATATTTTGGAACCTATAGTTTACTAAAATAGACAACACGTGTAAGACAACAAATCAATCAAGAACAATATTGCTATTGTTTATGATAAAAAGTGAAATTGGATATGTATGAATTGATTTAAAATATTTGACCAAGGAAAATTCCATGAATTTGTGGGTGGGTATGGTTCTTCCAAGATTGAACCAACAACTAGTGGGCTTATTAAAGGATGATTTCCAATGGAATGACATGAGTCTCATGATGGAAGTAAAAAATAAAACCAATAGTTCACTCCTATCCTATGTTGATCTCCTTTGGAAATTATACATATGGTCTAGGAGTAGGAATACATGTTTTCCATTAGAATGGCCTAGGAAGGTGGATATTCAAATTGATTATAATTTCTATGTAATGTAACACACAAAAAAATATGTCAAATTGAATAAATTGCATAAAATATATTAATCATATAGACAACTAAACACAATAGACATAGAATTTACCGTAGATAAACCCAAAGGAAAAATTCCAACATAAATGGCTATGTTTAGTCTTTTATTCTTGGAAATTGCAGAAATTAGAAATGTCTAGCTCTTTGGGAAATTTAGTAATTTGCATTACAAGAATTTTGTTAAGAACCAAATATCAA